>JAMKCH010056293.1:0-15464 GCA_023653785.1 Ophioderma brevispina
AAATAGAAACGAGAACTACAATGGCAGTGTTTAAGTAAAAATTTTGAATTAAGTGAAAATAAAAATGAAATCAAGAACATCGACTGCTTCTTGATTAAATTGCCGAAAAAATAATTTTAGGTCACCAAATAATCAAGGCCAAACTCACATATATTTTTCACAATTAAGCTGGAGCATCCACATAATAACATATCATGGTTGTAATCGTAGAAATGCCCAATTTCAATGCAAAGAGAATGATGGGAAAATAAACAAATGATAAATGCGTATTACATGCAGGATACCATTATACAGTGTTTTGAAATATATTCCTTTAATATTTCGCCAACAAAAAAATGAAGAACTTCTTCTTCTGATAAATCTTGCCGTGAAAGAATTAATATTTAGCGTCATCGGGTTAATCTCGAGCAACTACTATATATTTTCCACAAATTTGGACATCCGTTATGTAACACGCGTGATGTAATGTAGAAATCCCCAATTGGCTACAGTTTCCTACGGACGGTCCGGAAAGTGGGTAGTCTGTTGTCACAGACTGCGAAAGATATTATCTAATATTAGTACTGCGCGAGCGGATTAACGTATCAGCGTCATAGGGAATGTGTGTAAAAGAAACTAAATCTCAAATATCTAGAACAGGATATACGTACTTACCGGACTCCCGTCGTAACATGTTTCAAGCCAAGCTAATTGGTGCGCCCGTCGGCGCCCATAAAAAGTGAACAAGCAAATAGTACGGGCCGCATCCCTTTCCACAAGGTGCCTTCGGTTTTATTCCAGTTTGAGAATTTCCTAACGCTGGTTCAGTTTACGCCAATTTTTTTTCAATTTAGAAACAGGATAACGTACTTACCGGAACCGCCGCAATAACTGGTCATAGTTCCTAAGATAACAGAATCGTTTAGCCCAAAATACCCTCAACCTGTCACGCCCAGCAACGAAATGCACCAGTTCTTTTCTGTTTCATGTCGCTTCATTATCTTCCTGAACTCTGATTTCTATCTGTTCGCCCATAAATCAACCTCATTGAAAACAAGTGAGGTTTACAGCAGGAAGTATTCTGAAGCATTTCAAATTGTCCCGAAACTTCCATTCTCGAATGATTTACTCTGCACTTAACATTAACAAACCAGAAGTTTTACGTCTAAAAATGTAGAAAAGAAAGATCTGCCAAGGGTTCACTATTTGTGTTTTATACCGGTCGCATCCATCTAGGGTAGGGTGTTAATCATCTGAAGATTTCGCAGCATAGCTTTTGTCATATTTGGTGAATCTATCGACGACACGTAGGTCATCTGGCAAAAAATAAATTACTAAAAATTGTCAACCATAATAACAACAACAACAACAACTAGGCGGTCACCCGGTTTTCGATTACCATCGCTTTCAAAAGTACTATGTTTGGCGTTTTTCGCGATTACCAGGCGTGGGCACGTTTCGGCTGAACCAATCGGATTGGTCTGCTGGTGTGAAGGAAGACCCCCTGGAGATATAGGAATAGTAGCCCTAATAACAGGCCGGAACTACAAAGCTGAGCGGTCCTCCTTATCAGGGTCCGTGTCTTGACCCTGGGACCCTGTTCTAGGAAGAGTACTTTAATTTTGGTTATAGGGTTTAACTTAAAGGGACTATATTCCTAGCGGACTATATTGCCTCCCCCCCCCCACACACAAACACACATTATAGCGGTTAGGTCAGCAATATGTATGAATGAAACACCTGCTGTGTAATAGAGTGATTAAATGGTCATAGTCCTTATTCCAAATTTAAATAAAAAATAAAAAAGTTCTAAATAAATAAAAAAATGAATAAAAAGTTACATAAATGTCATATAAAACCAAAAATTAAATTCAAAAGCGATCATTAGCATTTTCGACACACTTTATGTTGCTGATGAAATGTGTTTTCTCGGATGTCATGAAGTTATGTGGCACGTAAACATATGTACTCAAAGAGATTTTTATGTGGTCGTGTTGAGTACTACTCAATCTCCGGAGATTGGTACTAATTCAACGGCAAAGTGGTTTTCAGAGAGGATACACATGAAGCTCCCCTTATACAGCCAATGGTTAGTGTGCACACTGGGAGTAATACTGCTCGGATCTATCGACTCGCAGATCAATCCCACTGGCAAAAATCTTCTTGTGAGCATTGAATTACAGCTAACTTTCCCACCATATCTAAAAATAGACTTTACATCAGCAATAGAAGTACGGTGATGGCATCATGCTAGAAAACCACCTATTTTGCAATCCTAGCTTGCAGCATATGGGAGAGTGTGGGGCAAGCGGTATTGCTTGCCTGTGACGCCAAAATGGACCATAAAATCCCGGGTTTTTTCAAATCCGGTGGGGTCAATGCTGGGATTTATTCGGGTGTTCAATTCGGTTTAATCTGTATACGAGGTATTGATTAAATACGGAATAAAAACCGCTCTCCTCCATGGTTCACTTGGAATTGGGCTAATGAATCATGAAAGCCATCCCGTGCTCGGGAGGGGACGTTATTGCCGTCGTCCCGTGTACATTAGTCACATTTACCTCGCGTCATGTCGAATAAGAGTAGGGGTGAAAACCCCTGATTGTTTCCAATCCCCCCCAGTCTCAAAAAATGTTAGGAGCGTCCGTATCATGGATCCACTCGGGCCCGGGCCCTGGGTCAGCTTACTCAGTTGAATAAATCCGTGCCCAACCACGAAGGCCACTTACCAATGACTTGTGGACACCTAAGACAGAACCCTACAAGAAATTCCTGAGCTATTTAAGTGCAGATTTCCAGAAAGGTCCTAGCATGTAAATTCACACACCTCCAGGAATTGAGACAATATAGGAATTTCATTTTTCCCTCGCTAGCAAAATTTGTAAACAAATCAGATACTCTACTTGTTTATAGTCCCATGAGCCAATTTCCTGTACGACGCTTAAAATTCGAGTTTTTGCACCCACCTGGTGATTATTTTCCAATATATCACCTTGAAGGGGTGTCCCCCTGACTAGGATAGGTATTTTTCCCGCCCCCCAACGAGTTGCGCATTAGCGCGTCCTGCCTATTTCAAATGGCCACCATTGTTTTATGATAAACTGCTATGGTATTTTCATTATTGATAGGAATTTTATCCAGGACTAAACGAAAGAATGTCTACCTTCCTGAAGTGGGCTTAAACATTACGTGTCAAGATGGCCGCCGGTAGGTGGCACGTTTCTTAAATGTACTAAAAATTGCCAAATTGATGGGGTGAGATGCGAGTAATATATTTTTAGGCACCAAAAGGAAGATTTAATATTAAAATGTTCGTTGAGGGTTTGTGTATTGCGTACTGTCATAACTCATGTGCGGTGGTTATACACGCTCGGGGGACATAATCAAGAGAAAAACACCCCTGCACATCTGTTTCGACATAATAAACCAAACGAAAACGATTGAAAACATTTTTCCGCAATTTTTCTCTCGTACTTCTGGATAAATGCATACCACTCACTCAAACACATAAGTTTGACGCTGGGAAGAAGCTGATATAGGCATTAGAGAGGGAGAGAATTAGCCTGTGGTACAAGTCAGAAACAAGATAGCACTTGATGTGCTTGAAAGAAATTAGGTCACCATATTTAAATTTTTCTTCCTTCTACATATAACCATTTTTTTTCACTCTTCATAACATATGTTTTTATTGACCTGGTAAACACCTATAACGTCACTGAGTAGTGGTCCTTAAATACAGTCCACACCCCTTATTATGTATAATTGTATAGATTGATGTGCTGTTGTCTTCCTATGACCTGTATAGAGTCGTTAAAACTAATATGGCCCAAGTAATGGCACTCTCTAGGACCAGTCAATACCCGCACTTTATATTTTGTACATCTTTGAAATAATTAGGTCATTATTAAAAGTGTTTTGCTTTTTAACTCCAAAAGATGGGTAGGGTTGCTTTTCTCCCTCCTCCTGATCTACGTACCCTAGGCGAATTAATCACCCGCCATCTTTAAAAAAAACAAGTCTGTACGTAAATTATAAATGTCAATAATTCTTTTTTGGAGCTCCCAAAATATCACCCAGGTTCTTATTGCAACAATTTCCATTTTAAGATTATTTAGCAAAATATGGCTCCTTGCGGCGGCCATCTTTGACGCCTAGATGTTTTAAGTCTATAATGTCCAAACAGTCCTAAAAACGTGTAAGGATTCTACGCGTAACCTTACACGTTTAAATTGCTATACCTTACACGTCCCTTAGAAATTGCTAGACACTTGAATTGGCGAAAATCATGTTATGAATAAAGCTGAAAAATCACAATTAGAGAAGGGTGTGGAAGATGCCATCATCTCCCCTCTAATGCATTCCCTCCCATGAATCTAAGGTGATAGTTTCTTGCACACGTGTAAGATGTTTCTGTTAGTATGTGACGGTATATATATATGAGGAGATCCAATTTGATCGCGGTATATGCGACGAGTTCCTGATTAATTAGCAGACTTGGCCAGTGCATTGACAATAATTACATTAATCTTAAAAAGAAGCAAAATATTATTTTAACATTGTGAAAGTATTTAGAAAAGGCCAGCAACATTTAGGATTGGAAATTATTCCGTGTATTACAAGTTACGAAAAAGCCATAGATTATTCATTTTTCACCCCTCCTTTAAGGTGGTATTGTGTAATTTTTCAACCGCGGCGAAGAATAACATTTATTTTGCTTTTCTTTGCAAAGTCATCTCGTTGCCCCCATCTTGGGATGATGCTTAAAAATATCAGCCACAAGTAATCTCTCGATCGCCGCAACACTAAAGACGTGTAAGATGCATTCTTACACAACGCGTAAGATACGTACTACTCGTGTAAGGTTACATTAACAACCCTACGCGTTTTTTGAAGCACTTGGCCATATGCTTACACGCATAAGATGCATTTTAAACGTTTAAGGTTGCATCTTACGCGTTTAAGTTTGCATCTATCTTAGACGTGTAAGGTTGCATCATAAACGTGTAAGGTTACGCGTATAATCTTACGCGTTTTAGGACCACTTGGCCATTCATATTATGTCCCCTTCAGGCAGTTAAAACTTGGTTTCGTGTAGTCGTGGATAAATTTCTTACTGAATGACATTATAATGGCGGTTTTTACATAAATCATGGTGGCCATTTGAATGGGCCGGACACGCTAACGTGCAGCTTTTTCGGGGCGGAAACATACCTAATCCTTATCAGGGGGACATCCCCTTGAAGGTGATATATGGGAATTAAATCACTATAGTGGGTGAGACGAACGGAAATCTTGGATGAAATGTGACGCTTATGGACTATTAAGGATCTCTCAAAAGTTAATATCACCGACAATAGAACACTATAGGTCGCATGATATGCTTTGATTACGAACGGACGGAATAACTCAGAAAACACTTGTACCGGTGTAAAGAATTGAGTTTCCCCCATGAGATAGTGTCCCTAGCTACCATAGCAACATGTACGGAATAAACCGTGACCTTGTATACGAGACTCATTTGGGTACAGTGCTGCAACAAACGATTCATTACAGCACTCCAATGGCGAACACAATAGACAATGGGTGGTAGGACCAAGTGGGTGAAACGCATTCAAACCAGTCGTCCGTGCTTGGCGCTGCATTTTGAATATTGCAAACGGAATAATTCATTTTGGGTTCTTGTATACACACATATTTCATGTCGATACAAACAAGTCCGCCAAAATAGCAGTTTGGTTTGTATGTTGGTGGCTATTGGGTGGTTTAAATTTTGTCCGCCCATTGCCACCAACGAATGAAATGACACAGCAGTCACAAAGTCAGCGTCTTGATTTAAATAAAAATTAAACCGCCTCAATGATACATCTTTTCACCTAAGCGCCATTGCAGTTATGAGAAAAAGAGTATCTGAGCACAATGATTCCGGTACCACTATTATTACTACAAACCTGGCCACTCATAACACATACATAATTGTATCACTACACTACCGATTAGTGTAATATGCAAAGCGGCACCCACAGTATTGTGGAAGAAGCGGAGGCAGAGCCATTGCTTTCCTATTGTTTGGTCCGTCTATTTTTTCTTTGTGGTCGGAAAACATGCGAGAACGGTGACTATTTCTAAAGATTACGAACGTTTTGGCCTCGCTATCTATATAGAACCTCTTGGTAGGCCACTCAGTCACACGACACTCTGTTTTACGACACCGGCACTTGTAGAGCTACTTCCGAGTTTAATTAACTTTAATTATTGTAAATTTTAAAGGAATACGATTGAAGATGCTTAATCAAATTCCTGCTGTTAATGTATATACCTGAAACTGGTGCCTGGACTTTTAGGAAATCGAATTTTTAAGCGGCGCTCGGGCACATTTTCACAAAATATGAAATTATTCCAATTTGCTCGCAATGAATAGTCTAGGCCATTGGAATAATTATATTTTACCCATAAAAATAACATAACCCCAAAACAGACGGGGACCCCATAAATAAGAAACTAAAGACAATCCAGATAATTTGTATGCTACTTTAATTTGCCGTAACTTTAATCAACAATTGTATCTAATTACATGAATATTCATAGACTCGTACTCATTGATGTATATATATTAAAACGAACAAAATTCATACCGGTCAACAGGGTGCATGCCGTGGGCATCAACTTCCGGCGTTTTTTTTTTATTAAACACGATTTCCGTTGGCTGCTGTAATTACATGTCGGCCGGAGTTTTTATTATAAATCGTTCTGTTGACACATACGGGACGCTGATTTGGTCTTAAAGGTGATTCTAATGTATTAAAAGCTTTACAAGCCTACAAAATATCAGTTTGAAAAATTTTTGCGCGGCGCACGTATTTCAATGTGCCAGTGTCGCTTTTAAAATTTTTCAATAGAAATGGGATTTTGAATGTTCATTCCATTGGAATATAAAGGCATAAATTAAAGCCACTAGATGAGTAGGAACCGGGTAGAGACGGACTAGAAACGAGGGGAATACTACTGAGACTCTTAAGAAAATGCTCAAGAACCGCATCTCTTAAAATCCATTTCACACGAAACCAATACCCTTTAAAAAATCAATGTGATATTTATTGCACGTGTAAGATGTAGGTCTGTTAGTGATGGAAGGTATAACAATTTGTAGCGGTATATGCGACGAGCTCCTGATTAATTAGCAGACGTGGCCAGTGCATTGACAATAGTATTATCTTAAAAAGAAAGCTTAAATATTATTTAAAACAGGGAGGAAAAGTTAATTAGAAAAGGGCCAGCACATTTAGGATTGAAATCTATCGTTGTATACAAGTTACGAAAAAAAAGCCATAGATATTGCTTTTCACCCTCTTTAAGGTGAGTATTGTGTAATTTTTCAACCGCGGGCGAAGAATATAACATTTTTTTGCTTTTATTTTCAAGAGGCATCTCGTGCCCCAATTGGGGGGATGAAGCGTAAAAATATCAGCCACAAGGAATCTCTCATATCGCGCTAAACACTAAAGACGGTTATAGAGCATTCTTACACGCGTAAGATACTTACTACTCGTGTAAGGTTACATTAACAACCTTGGCGTTTTTTGAACCACTTGGATAGGCCTACACGCAAAGATGCATTGGAGGACGTTTAAGGTGCATTTTAGACGTTTAAGGTTGCATATAGACGTGTAAGGGTGCATCTTAAACGTGGAAGGTTACGCGTAGAATCTTACGCGTTTTAGGACCACTGGCCCATTCATATTAAGTCCCCTTCAGGCAGTTTAAAACTTGGTTTCGTGTAGTCTTGGATAAAATTTATCTGTAATGAAATTATAATGGCGGGTTTACATAATCAATGGTGGACTTTGAATGAAATGGGCAGGACACGCTAACGGAGCATTTCGGGGCGGAAACAGACCTAATCTAGTCAGGGGACATCCCCTCTTGAAGGTGATGATATGGGAAAATTAATCACTAAGTGGGTGCAACGAAACGGAAAAATATGGATGATGGGAGCTTATGGACTATTAAGGATCTTATCAAAGTTAAATCACCGACAAGAGGAAACACATATGTCGCATGACAGCTTTGTAGTATGAAACGGACGGAATAAAACTCAGAAAAAACACTTGTACCGGTGTAAAGAAGAGGTGTCCACCATGAGAGAGTGTTCATAGCTACCATAGCACATGTACTGAAAATAAAACCGTGACCTTGTATACGAGGGACCATGGGACCGACAGTGCTGAAACAACCGATGCATACAGCATCAATGGCGAACACAATAGACAGATGGGTGGTAGGACCAAGGGGAGTGATGACAAAACGCCATTTTCAAAACCAGTCGTCCGTGCTGGGCGCTGACAGTGTGAATATTGCACGGCATAATTTATCAGTTTGGGTGCTTGTTATACACACATAAGGTCAATTCGATACAACAATCCGCCAAAATATCAGTGTTGGATGTTGGTTGCTATGGGTGGTTAAATTTTGTCCGACCCATGGGCCAACACAAAGAAGTGGAAATGGAAATCAGTCGTCTGATTTTTTAAATAAACCGCCTTCATGCATACATATTTTCACCTAGCGCGCATTGCATTATGAGAAAAAAAGAGTATCTGAGCACAATGATCCAGGTCACTGATTTATACAACTGGCCAACTATAACACATACATGAATTTGTATCACTACGATTAGTGTATATGCCAAAGCGGCACCCACAGTATGTGGAAGAAGCGGAGGCAGCCATTGCTTTCTATGTTTGGTAATCTAGGTTTCTTTGTGGTCGGCAAAACCTGCGAGACGGTGAATTTCTAAAGATTACGTACGTTTTGCCTCTCTATCTATCTAGAACCTATTTGGGTGGACACTCAGTCACACGGAAGCTCGTTTACGACACCGGCACTTGTAGAGCTACTTCCGAGTTTAATTAAACTGTAATTATTGATAAATTTAAAGGAAAATACGATTGAAGAGGCTTAATCTTAAAATTCCTGCCTGTTAATGTATATACTAACTGAGTGCATGGACTTTTAGGGAAATCGAATTTATGCGGCGCTGGCACATTTTCACAAAAATATGAAATTATTCCAATTGCTCGCAAATGATATACTAGGGCCATGGATAATTATATTTTAACACATAAAAATACATACCCCAAAAACCAGGCAGGACATAATACAGAAACTAAAGACATCAGATAATTTGGAGGCTAACTTTAAGTTTGCCGTAACTTTAATCAACAAATTGTATCTATTACATGAATATCATAGATCGTACTCAGTGATGTATATATATTAACGAACAAATTCCGGACCGGTCAAACAGGGTGCATGGCGTTGGAATCAACTCAGGCGTTTTTTTTTTATTTTAAAACACCATTTCCGTTGGGCTGCTGAATTAAATGTCGCCGGAGTTGTATTATAAATCGTTCTGTTTACACATACGGCGATGATTGGTCTTAAAGGTGATGGCTCTAATGTAGATAAAGCTTTAACCATACAAAAATATCAATTGGAAAAAATTTTGAGCGCGCACTATTTTTTTCAAAGGTGCCAGTTTCTCTTTAAATTCAATAGAAATGGGATTTTGAATGTTCATTCCATTTTTCCACGGAAACCAATACACATTTAAAAAATCAATGTGACATTTCGCGAAAAAAAGTCCTGAAAACCATTAAAAATGATTACAAATATTAATTGGTTTGAACAGCTTGCAGGATTATGGCCTATTCATGTAAAATGATCATTAAATTTTGTTCAGTTTCATTTTCAATAAAACCGGTATCCGTGTTACATTCATGATCTACTCTGCTTATTTGGAATAATTTTCTTCAAAGCGATTCCCGTACTATTAATATTGTTTGAATTTCATTTTGAAATAAAAAAAATGTACTTTTGAGATATTAAGATTAGATTATTAAAGGGCGGCAGTGGACACCTCAGAGATCCGATGGTTATTCATATACCTTTCTGTTTTGCTCTAGTTCTAAGACGATCACAAAACAAACGTAGTTGAAAGTCTTCAATTGATAACAATATTCCGTTTTCAATTGATGAGATTTTTTTGAAATTTCTAGTTAATAATTATGCATTAAGCATAATAACAAAAAAGATAAAATTTTAAAACAAACAATTGCTCTAGTTTCATAAAACAATAAGTACTCATTGACTGGTTTAGTGGTTGGCAATGGCAAACATGCAAAAATATTCACATTGTTGTAAAAGTAGAAGGCGCCCTTCCCACGTCTTCCCGCCAAACAGAATATGGCGCGGCTTAAGAAATCAAAATTTAGATGGCGTCATTGGGTTAACACGTAAAACCGACATCTTAACTAAATCATGATTTTTTAAATGTTATCAAACCATATATTCTTCTTCCAAAACCTTGCAGCTGAAGAGGACGGTGAAGTAAATTTAACATTGGTAACACAAAACTGACCCAGTAAGAATAATTTACCAGGTGGGATATTAATTTTAATAGCCCCAAAATAAAAGTCAAGGAAATAAATTTACTGGGTGGGCCACCTTGATTTCCATTAATAGCTACAAAGTTATGTTAACAGTGGGTAAAGCCATATCAGGTCATTATTAGGATGTAAACAAAACAAAACCGCCCTCGATTTAAGCGATTTGATTTTTCCCATTATGTATTGGAAATTGTTATAGTAACGTTACGCTGGTAAAGCTGAGAATAGCAACAGTTTTGAACTTTAATTTTTTTTTTTTAAGGCAATTTTTGTTACAAATGACATTATGAAATGCCCGAAAAATGACAATGGAAGGTCTTAGTAATATCATTGTTAACATGGGGTGCCAAGAGGACAAATGGGCATTTTAAAGTTTGGAAAAAAAATGACTGTGGCTTCTTTAACAAACATTTACGGTGATTTTTTTAAGCGCCCATGCGTTTCATTTGTGCCCTGAGGTCAATTTTGGCCTTCTTGTTTGCACATGCATCATCATAATTCATGATACTATCACTGCGCACGTCCCACTTAAAACAGTCATTAATTAAAACAAATAACTTGAGAATTTGCTACTTAATTTCAATGATAGACTCTTAAGTGTTTCATAAAAATACACAGTTCGAACATCGCATCTGTAATTGGTTTAACTTATGATTCAAAAAGTAAATAGAAATTTTCAAAGATAGTAACATATTTGAAATCCCAGTGAGTATAAATCCTTTAGGCAAGATCTATTTTAACACAAAATGCAATGGAATTGTGAATACAAAACGATAAAAAAAATGCAGCATTCCATGGAACGCTAGTGTCGTACGGACATTGCTGTTTGTGAATGGGTCACTTGGGGTCATCATAGGTCAATTCTGTGTTACACCCTATTAGAGTCGTGGGCCAGTGCGTCGTCTGGCCGATTATGAAGTGAATGAGAATGGTAAGTTAATCCCGAGTGCCATTATGCTTGGCGCAGACGACACAAGTTGCTTTGACTTGTATTTTGGCAACTGGAGGACATCCAAGCCTATACAAGACTTGAGGCCTATTAATTACAATTGGAAGCCATCCACACCAAAATAAAGTGCGTTTTATAATCACAGACACAGATTAAAAACAGCATGAACAAATTTTATGACGTAAGCATGTGACTACATCATCGCACTATGAAAATCGTTAACAAGAGCTGTCTAAATATCCATGTTAAAGTATTTATTTTTACCATAGAAGTTTCACTTGTATCCCAAGTAAGCTTATGATTTATGAGATTAGGATCCAGTATCATTGCATATATACCCTGTTTATATCCTAAATTTGGTAATATGTATTGTTTTGAGAAACAACCTAAAAAGGGGAACCCTCAGTTGTTTATTATTGAACGAAAAACTTTAAAGAAGTGAGTGAGAGATTGCGTTATGCATTAAGGAGCTTGATGCCTTATCTAGGGAAACCCTTGGAGAGTTATTCACTACTATAGAAGATTGCAACATGCAGTAAGTGATTGATTTTCCAAAAGTGAAATGATATATTTAACGTAACATGTGTATAAAAGACTTGGCCAAAATTGTGCTATGCATTTTGAACTGCAGACAGTGTAAAACTTGAGTAACACAAGTTGCTAGGTATTAATAAGATTTGATACTTTTCTTGCTAAAAAGCTATTTCTAATAATGCAAACTTTGAAGCAAAGAAAAATACTTTTGAAATCAAAGACCTCCATGTTGTGGTCCTTTAAGTGGGCCATTTGGTGACGAACAGACTTCCGGAATGAGTTTGTTTCCAGCTGGTACTGCACTGCTATAGAATTTGCATGTTATCAACAGACCAAAAGATATTGCCTGTATTGAAAGGAATGCTTTGGACTTATTGTCCTCTTCATCAATTGACAACTTATATTTAGGATGCTTCAAAGAGGTGTTATCAATGAAATCAACATCAATGGACTTGGACATTATAAGTCATCCCAAAAAAAGACTATCATTTTTATGGTTTTGTTTGATTGTTATTGATTTAGCAATATTATGTTTTTGACTCCCAACCTTTTGAATCAATCATTCTGATTCACAAAACTACTCTATTGTTATTTCATTATATAATTTAAAATCATTTGTGGTTTTTAGAGAGGCCCCCCCCCCTTTCAAAAAATTTTCTTATGTTTGAAGGTTCTGATCTTGTTTTTCACGTAGAAAAGGAAGGATACTCTAACACCTACTACTTTTGTTCTTTAAAAAATAATGCTTTCTTGAATCGGGACAAACAACAGACATTGCCATTTAATTGCCGTCTCTTTGTACATAATTCATCTATGAACTAGGGCCTTCAAATGCATTCATCCGGGTTTACACATACCATCCATTTTTGAGCATCATGTAGTTAAATAAATAAAAAAATAAAAGAAATCATTTGTTTGCTTGATGAAGGTTAAACTGTTGAGGTTGATCCCGTGTTAAGTTTTAAAACAGTTTGTCAACAAAAATTAGGATTTACTTGAACTTTTCGTCCTGTATCCGCAAGGACTTCCTCAGAATTGATGAGAAGTGGGCGGTTCATCCCGTAGTCACATACCCTATGACAGAGAATAAATCGGAGATAAGCTGTATCTGCTCTTGTCCTGATTTGCTTATAGCCCTCAATTTCATTGTAACATTGTTAATATAACCCTGTTTGAACTTAGGCGTCAACAGATTGAAAATTCCATTCGTCACATTGTTGTTTACCCTCCAATTGCATTGAATTGTCACTCTTCCAAAGTGAATGTAAAACTACAAAGTGCAATTCATTCTGTCACTCATTGGATTTAATGTCATTCTGTTTTTTAGAGTTCTTTCTTTTGGTTCTTTTAGTCAATATATGAATTTGTTTTGCTCTTATTAACAAAAATAAAATAAAACTACTACTTGGGACTTTACTACTCTTTGTCAGTTTTTTTTTTTTTAAATGTATTATTTGTTTTGACACACTGCAATTTGATTGATTATATATCTAATAGAATACTATGTGGCCAAATAATTAACTGGTTGGTCATTTGTTATTACCTTATTTTTTACTGCATAGGAATTTTACTTACTCCAAAGATCGTTTCTTCTCCGAATTTTGATTAATCGACCTTTCCGGGATATAAAATCCTTATTACAAAGATGTTTACTCAACTAACCTTACCCTGATCCTAATTGATGGTTTTTAATTCCGAAAGGTCGTTTCCCCAAATTCGGCAGGAAACGAAAACGTCTTTCATTTTCGGAATAGAGACCCTTTGGAATAAAAAATCTTTTGAGCCAATGAGCCTTAGCGATAAATGACGATCGAAAATAAACCTTTCGGGACGTTTAATGATCTTTATTTTGTAGTCGAAACGACCTCCTTTCGGATTAATGAACTTCCATAGAACAGTGCGTTCGGAGTAATGACCCTTCGGAGAGAAAAACAAAACCTTGTAAGCAATGACATATTGGAATATCGAACTGTCACCGCGATTTACGTATTGCTTTGGAAGGCGGTTCCACGACCCCGTTTATGTGTATCATAGGATATTGATTTTGCTCGCTAAGATATCACAATATCTGTTTCGACCGTAGCGACAAGAGGCCTGGGAATAATGTGATTTTGATGGCATTGTTTGTGTCAGGTGGTTTCATCAACAACTTCAGGATTAGCAGCTGATAATGCGATTAGGAAGCGAACAATGGGAACTGCGGGTTTTAACTTTATAAAGCAGGGATAAAGTGTGTACAATTCCATATAACTGATTTTAATGTGTAGAAAAAAAACACCAAAAAGTGAAAAAAAAAGAAATATTTCACGAAAATTCGTCATACCGTCTCTGCAAATAGAATACAAGCGACGGTAGTCTCAAAACTGCACCTTACTGAGCTGATTCTGGTTTTACTCAGTACATAATAACCCACAGATCAATAAGTTTGTGTTTGTATCAAACTATATATGACCATGGTGCACCAATATACACTGAAAATCTGTGATATTCACCGGGAGGAAAAGGCTTTTTGATCTCAAGTCTGAATTTTGATACGCACGTATAGGAACTTACAGCAATCAGATAAAAATACGCCTTGTCTTTAATGCCCGGATTTCAAGCAACAACGTGCAGGTATGTTCGCATATCCATGCATAACAAAAATATAAATATGATTTTGTGATTTTTTTCGATGTTTCGGATTAGCAAATCGCTGGTTATCCCTTAATTCGTGGACAACATTTCATGTACACAATCACATATAAAGGTTCATGCACGAACAAAAGAGGGGTTAACGGGTGCAGACAGCAAGGACTGATGATATGTAGTATGCCTATTTTGCCCTTTTCTCCATGAAGATGGCACCGGAGCTTTAATGTGAACCTGAACTTAACCGTCATGAGATTATGAGTCAAGCATCTCCTCGCCAAGTTTTATGAGAATGGATTGTTGGCAATGGAAGCTTCGGATTCAAAGGAAAGAATTGTTCATTTTGATTCCATACTTCGCAGAAGTAAACCAATTTTTCCACTAGAAATAATAATAATTTTGTATAAGTGTTATGGCAATTGTAAGGTTGCACATTTCATGAATGACAAATGAAAATAAAATGCCAATCTCAATTTATTTTATGATATCAGTGATCAAGGGAAGACACTATGCTGCATGACTCAGCAAATAATGGCTTATGCAAGTAAATAACCTGATAATTCAGCGGGACAAAGCACTTAAGATCCCCTTTGTTAGTTGGAACTGCAGAGCATTGTTACTGTCCACGCAGTTGGAATAGATGCAGGCGTTATAGACTGGTTTATCCATGCCCGTTTTTGGGGGAGGTCACATGAGTCTCAAGTACGCAAAAGGAGGGATGCCTTTGAATTCCGTCATGCACTGTATGATGTTGTGCAGTATATTGGGACTTCAATATGAAACGTCGACCCAGTTTGGATTGAGCTGGCCTCGTTCGCGATAAAAATAAAATTTGAGGTTTTACTGTGAGTTCAATAATTTTGACTGATTGTAATCATTTATTGAAAAAAAGAAACTAATGTGATCAAAACTCACGGTGGATATGGTGC
>JAMKCH010056294.1:0-16261 GCA_023653785.1 Ophioderma brevispina
GGAAGCCAATATGGCTGCCTTTTAAGATCTTTAAAACGTAAAAATTGTCATATATTCATAATATATTGGCCGTCATTTTGAATTTTAAGCATGTTGTAAAAAAAATATACCAGATACGAGTTATTAATGCTCAAAGACATACATCTCATACTTTAATAATAATTTGGGGTGTTTTAACTAAATGCAATACAGATGTATCGTAATTTATAGGTTTTAAAGAAGGTAAAAAGGCAGCCACATTGCCCCCCCCCGTCTTAACATTTTTCGCATGTTAAAGAAACAGAAATTCCAGATAAGAATGTCAAAGGTCAAATACTTATCCCACACCATAATTTACACCTTTATAATAATAATTAGTTGATGTAACTACATATAATACACATATAATGTAGGTTTTACTATTTTAGAGGCGGCTGTATTGGCTGCCATCTTGAATTTTGAAAATGTCCATTACAGAGAAATGCCAAATAAGGGTTTCTAGTGATCAAATACATGTATCTCATAAGTGTAAAGCATAAAGCATGTATATAGACACTGGAATCAAGCCTCTAAACTGCAAATGTGCAGAACTCTTGACGTATCCGGATGCGTTAAAGTAACACTTTCAGAGTGTGATCAATTCTAACAGATTTTGAACACCTGCAGAACATATTTTAGGTGTTCAGTATGTATTCAAGTAGCGTAAATAGGTATAATGGAGGAGTTTAGATCATTTTAATGATTACGAGAGCATATTTGACTTTTGAGCACTCATATTGGATTTATGTGGCAATGTAATGATCAATTTATATTACCAACACTTTCTCGTGCTTAAAACACCGGAGTACCGAGAAATATTTGTCTCTATCGGAAATACTTAAGGGATTTTTAGTTATTTTGGACATGGTAGCAGCCATATTGGATTTTCAAAAAATGCCACTGTACAAATTTTGCGCACCCTCCAAAAATTATTGGCTTAGGTCCTAATGAACTAAAATCTGTCAACAGAAAAAGTCTGTACTCCATTTCCATCCTTCAGGCTGTGTGCCTAAACTTCCACCTGACTATAGTGTAATGAGTGCTAGATTTGGATTATATAATCGTCTTTACACCAAGCAGACTGTGGAATACAACATAACGGCCCACATCTTAATGACAAAGCATTTATATCATAACGCCCTCAAGAGTTATGCAGACAAATTGAATTAAAGAGGAATTATGTGACTTTTTAGAGTTATTTGTTGGTGCGAAATAGATGGAGTTCATTCATAAGTTATGTTTTCGAGTTCTTTGGTGGGGTAATCGCGAAAGCCGGGTGAAAACCTAGTTATTTTTAATACTGTTGTAAATATTTGCCTCATTCTTTTGGAGTCGCCCTATAAAGAGCCTGCTCATTGGTGGTTTTAATTTAATAAATGTCACTTACTGAGGGGTAATACCAGTACAAAGCGGCAACACTTGGGAGATCTACTGCAAACCTCTCTGCATCGTAACGTGCTAAAATTTGCGTAAACTGGTGGAAAATGTCAATACCACTGTCTGCTTATTTTCACAGCAGATATTTTGACGTGCATTTTCAAGAGACCAATATCTTCTCTAAACCAAGCGAGGCGATATTCCGGATCACCAAACTTCCTGAACCGCACTTTTCTATTCCGATAGTTAGAAGCTCTTGTTCGAGTTTGTTCATATCCTGAGAAATGGTTTCTTCTTTCCTTCCATAAAGAAACTTCTAGAATTAATCTGCCGAAAGAGGAGGGTCGGACAAGCCAGCTGTATCTTTGCGGGTAAAAATGCATTCTTTAGGGCAAATTATAGGTTGTTGATTCACGAAGAACCGTCCGAAGTACACTCGCGCTGGTAAATGGAGCTGGTCCAAATCTCGGGAGCGTTTATCAACAGCTCCAGCATTTCAGTCATCTCTTTACGCTGAGATCGGACATAGCCACTGTAATGCCACTGCGGATTGAAGACTTTGTAATTTTTGTAATGCATCAGAGAAGACCCCATCGGAACGTTCTCCTAACAATCGAGAGCTTCAGAAAATGCTTCCAAACGGAGCGTTTAATCCTTTAATAAAATATATGGGTTGGAGAACATTCAACAGAGAAGTTTCTTATTCCTCAAGGTACCGTCCCTGCAAAATCAGAGGGCATACTAAGATAAAAAAAGCGGGAAATGACCAATACATGTGTAACGGTAAAATAATATTTACGGCCACAACAGATTTTTTCTCTGTGAATTGATCGCCATTCTAAGTTACCATCACCTTTACTCATTTAACCATATTTAAGGTTACCACCTGGTGCCAACTGGATATGCAAACATATGACATCAGGTCAACCCACTACATCGGCAAAATGTAGTAAGTGATAATAAAAAATAATAAAGTTTCTATAAATTAAAAATTGGAATGGTGTCCGCGGAAAAGCAAAGGCCTTCGCACTTATTATTCCAAAATTTCCGAACGTAATCTCAAAATAATTTTGTTTTTTATACAAACTCTTTGCTAGAACGCCATTCACTTTAACTTACGTTACAGGAGTGAATTAAAGTTATTTGAATGTCCCTTGATTCGTCGGCAACGATACAGAACTGCTAGCTACCTGTTTTAGTTGTAAGGTATCCTCATTGAATGGGTGAATGCCCCACAGTGTTCATGTGACCTCCCAAATATGGATTTGGGGAGATAGTTAGATTCATTTAATACCATGGTTGGGATATAATGACGTGCTGTTGTAAAAAATCTGACATTTCTTCCCGGGGGGGGTACTCCTTTTAAAAGGTATGTCATATGTGCCGCGCCTTCCGAATAGGGGGTCCATTTTCACGCCTTACATAACAATAGGTCGTTTTTTTCCCACCAGGCTTAGTACTATAAAGATGGGTCACTTTTTTGAGGTCATTCCTACTTGAGTAATAATGGGTCCTTTTTCAATTTTGGGGGGTCGCATTTTCTATTGCAAATGGTCAAATTTTTTTTTTGTTTCTTTTTCCATTTTCGCTAAAATCACAATGAAATGGTTGATTTTTCTGATTTTTTGGAAAAGTTACTATGAAAATGGTCCCGATTTGCTAAGATTACTATGAAATGGTGCGAAATTTCAAGGCCAACTATCTAAATGGGTTCCGAAATTTGCGGAACTGACTATATAAATGGGTCAATATTTTTGTCATATTTGTCACTATAAACATTGTCATTTTTTTACCTGCGGAACGTAGCACCCATCCCAAATTGTGGGTCGAGTACCCCCCCCCCCGTATTTCTTGTCCGGCTGCGTACTGGCCTGATTTAGATAAAGGGTCGTGAACCGAAGTATTGTGGCAATTTTTAAGGGTTGGATTAACAAATCAACGATTATTGCTTATTTATCTTATGAAGGCCGGCAAAGGGTCATATAAGTTTGCTATTATAACCGTACAAACATTTAAATTTTTTTGTGTAACTTTTTGTTCTTTTAAATTCACTTTAAGCATTTCTTAAACAAGGTGCCAAAGGTCAAACACGTCTTTTTCCCGTACTGAATTTTAATACATTACTAAATCGTACCAAACATGTTTTCGACATGTGACTTTCCTACCTCGGACGCTGAAATATGATTTCGTAGTGTTATTATTTTTAGGTCGTCCGATAGGATTAGGAAAGACCTTATGGCACCATGATCCGTGTGTCGGCGGCGTCTGCGTCGGCGGCGTCGGCGTCGTGAGCTTTTCTTGTGAACAAATAGCTGGAGATCTCTGCGAGCTACAGGGCTGAAACAGCACTTGGTGGTAGTGTGCGGGGTTACAGATTTCTCAACTGATAAATTTCCAACCGTGTATTATGGCAATGCAAGTCCCCTACTTTTGCAATAATAATTAGCTATTTGACCTATTTTATGATTTCATTGACACTTTTTGGTGACACATACTGGAGATTCTGTAAAGGCACCCGGCTAAACTTGGTGGAGGGTTGCGGGGTTAAGGATTCTCCAACGATTCGATTTAACAACAGTAATATTGACCATTCCGAGTACTAATTTGCATAATTTAATTAGCATATTTTACTATTTTTCTTGATTTCATTGACCTTTTTTGTACAAATATCTGGAATCTGTAAGTTCCACAGAGCTGAAACTTGATGAGGGGTGCGAGGGTTAAGGATTCTCCAACTGATTCGATTTACAACAGTAAATATTCATTCTAAGTACCTATGTGACATTGCATAATTAAATTAGCATATTTTTAACCTATTTTCTTTTATTTTCATTGACACTTTTGTGACACAATATCAGATATCCTGTAATTCACACAGGCTGAACTGGAGGGATGCAAGGTTACAGATTCCGAACTGATTAGATATACAACAGTACATGGTCCTGGGTTATGGGACAATTGTCCTGGGTTCTAAGATTGTCCTGGGGTATGGGCCACTGTCCTAGGGATATGGGACATTATCCCTGCCTGGGGGATGGGACAATGTCCTAGGATAATGGGACATTAATCCTGGGGATATGGACAATTTCCTGGGGTATGGGACATTGTCCTGGGGTATGGGAACATGTCCTGGGGTATGGGACTTGTCCTGGGGTATGTGATATTGTCCTTGGGTATGGAACATTAGCCTGTGGGTATGTACATGGTTCTGGATTTATATAACATTGTCCGTGGGGTATGGGTACCATTTTCTGGAGGTATGGGGCATTATCCTGGAGGTTTGGGACTTGTCCAGGAGGTATTGGACCTTGTTCTGGGGTATGGGACAATTGTCCGGGGTATGGGATATTGTCCTGGGTATGGGATATATCTCCCAGGAGTAGTGGGACATTGTCCTGGGGTCTTGGACATTGTTTCCCTGGGTAATGTCCAATTGCCCGTGGTATGGGGCCATATGTCCTGGGGTGGGACAGTGTCCCTGGAGGTATTGGACAACTTATCCATCCTGGAGTATGGGACTTATCCTGGAGGTAGGGGACCTTGTCCTGGAGGTATTGGACCATCTGTTCTGGGGTATGGGACAATTTCCCGGGGGTATGGGAATTTTCCTCGATGGGATATTCTCCGGATTATTGACTGTCCCCTGGGTAATGGACATTGTCTTGGTATGGGCCATTCCCTGGGGTAGGGACATTGTCCTGGGTATGGGACCTTGTCCTGTGGTATGGGACCTTGTCCTGGAGAATGAACATTGTCCCTTGGGTATGGTACATTGTCCGGGGCTATTGGACATGTCTTGGGATATGAACCATTGTCCTGGGGATATGGCACTTGTCCCGGAGGTATGGGACGTTGTCCGGAGGTATGGGCATTGTCCTGGAGTATAGGACATTGTCCTGGAGGTTTGGGACATTGTCCCCCTGAGGGTATGGAACCTGTCCTGGGGTGAAGTAGTGTCCTGGGGTATGGGACATTGTCCTGGTATGGGGCATTGTCCTGGGCTATGGAACAGTTTTCCTGGGTATGGGATTTTTTTGCCTGGTGTATAAGACAATTTCCCTGGGTTGGTACAATGTCCTTGGTTAATGGGACATTTCCTGGGGAATGGGACATTGTCCTGGGTAATGGGACATTGTCCTGGGGTCTGGGACAGTGTCCTGTGTCTTGGGGATTATGAAAACATTGTCCTGGCGATATGGGACTTGTCCCGGAGTTATGGGACATTTGTCCCGGAGTCTAGGACATTATCCTGGGTTTTGGACATTGTCCTGGGGTATGGACATTGTCCTGGTATAGATATTGTCCCGGGGATGGACCTTGTCCCTGAAGTAAGGGGACATTGTCCTGGGTATGGGACCTTGTTCGGAGGTAGGTGACATTGTCCTGGAGGGATGGACATTGTCCTGGGGTTGGGACACTTGTCCTTGGGTATATGGTATTGTCCTGGAGGTTAAATGGGGACTTGTCCTGGAGGTATGGGACACCGTCCTGGGCTCTGGGCCATTGTCCCCCTGGGGTAAGGGGCATTGTCCTGGGAATATGGGAAAGTGTCCTGGGGTATGGGACATTGTCCCTGGGAATGGGACATTATCCTGAAGTAAGGGATATTGCCCTGGGTATGGGCCATTGTCCTGAGGTATGGGACAGGGTCCTGGAGGTATGGGACATTGTCCTGGGGTATGAGACATGACCTTGTTAACATGAATTATTTTTACATTGTTTTATATTGTTGTTGCTGACTCAATACATTTTCAGGTTGAGCATGGGTAAAACCAAACGAAATTGTGCATCTGCAGAAATGAGTCGAGAAACCAATCACAATACATCGTCGACCTATTTTGGGACCGCATGTCCCTATTTTTACAATTTTGTTTGTTGATTTTTAGGTCCCATGTTGTATATTTTTTGTCAAGGAGCGGAAAGGAGGATTTCAAATTTGTTTTCGTCAAAACATTTCGCGTTCCAACCTTTTTTGACTTCCCGTTTTCAAAATTTGGCGTTCCCCCCTCTGATTGTATGAGATTTTTCATTAAAAGTTCAGGTTCCCCCTCCCACTTTTAAACATGTTTATAGAACTTTTATATTCGCGCCTCTTACTTACAATTTCCTTTCGTATTCCCCTAGCCCCAAATCCTTCCAATTCCCCCTGAGTAACTAATGCCCCCTCCTAAATTTACCGCCACACGCCCCACTTGACAGGGAGTCTTTTGGAGTTTTCCTCAATTTGCAGGTTACACTATTTTCGGCATTTACAGAACACCCTGAAAATATTTTGTCCGATTTCAGGCTCAATATGGTGCAAAGGTTACTATCTGTGCAAACTATACAGTCAGGATGTGGGCGAGTAGCGTCCCCCGAAATGCAAAAAAATTTACCCCAAATTAGTTAAAATGACTCAGAATGACTCCTGACCCCTGACAAGGGTCTCAAAAAAATCTGAACCCATTTCCTAAAATTTCCCCTAAAAAATTCAGCCCCAATCTGAAATAAATCACCCCTAAAATCCTGGCTAACTATCCAGGTGAGAGTTCTTGACCCATATTTCCATATATTGAGTCCATCTGATGGATTCGAATGACCAACCTTCCGACACCTCCCTCCTCCAACCATGGACAATTCTATTCCCAAGCGCTATATAACTCTTATTAAGATCGCAAGAAGACCATCCCACTGGCCTTCGTCGCAGTTTATCCCATCCTGGATATTATGTATGCACTTTACACTGAATTCTGAATCTGACCCGGGAAGAAGCGACATCTAAGGATCTGACAAATTGGTTGGTAGAAACGCCGTAAGCGCTGGGAGGAGACGGGTCAAACGAATTACTTCACTCATTCTAGCAGGAAGGCCGGGAAGACACAAACCAGCCTCAACCGGCAAGTTTTCAAAAACCATCGAAATGTCCTGGGGTCCTGCCAACTCCTTGCTGAGCAATCCTCGCCAATGGTCGTTTCAAGGATATTGATAAGGAATCACACTCGCCTGTTAATAAAAAAGAGATCACCAAACTGATTCGTCGAGCCCCCGGCGTGACGGGTCACTTTCACCACCCTTCTGCTAGATTAGCTTACCTCACCCCTGCTATCAGCCAACTGAGTGGAAAGCGCAGGCCTGATAATATACCAGCGGAGTTCTGGTGCACTGTTGGCCCACATGTCTTGATGTCTCCCAGAAGGTTTCTACACATGTTGCCTACTATCATCCCCTTACCCAAATTTGAGGAGGCGCTACCACATCGCACGCCCCATCGCCCATTCCCTAGCAACACAAATAGCCCGTAATTGTGCACTTTTTACTTTTTTCCCTAAAAGCATGAAACTAGGTATGCTTGCATCCATATTGAGGCCCCGAACAATTTCTGATCGCGTGCCAAATGTAGCGCCCCCTATTGTCCTACAGCGCCCCTCTATCGTTTTAACCCCTTCTGACAATATGAATATTACTTTGAAGATCTTAAATGCCATAATTCCACTATTTTTGACCAAATAAGTATATTAATATTAAATGGAATGCATATGTATAGAGCTTTTGATTTAGGTTAAAATCAACATCGCTGCCATCTTAGATTTACAATGGCCGCCACTGAAATTCATAGACTTTCAGCCTAACTTTGAGTGAAGAATGATAAAAACACTAATTTTTAAAGGACAATCCAACATGGGTATGCTGATAGTTCAGAAAATGCTTGATGGCAATTGCAGATGTAACAGATAGCAGAAATCTCGAATTTCAAGATGGCAACTGATTTCAAAAATGGCCGCTAATGAACTATTATTTCGAATTTTAACCCATTATGAAATGTACCTCTTGAAGGGTTGGAGATCAAATTTCACCGCTTTGGTCCAACAAAGTCCTGTACTAGATTTTAAGAGGCACTCTTAATTTATAAGTAATTTCTGTTAGACGCACAGTCCCTATTTGCAGCCTCTTAGATTTGCCAAATGGCCACCACTGATTAATCCAATGTTAGGCCTTATTCACTTATATTGATTTCTATTGCAAACCTGCTAACGAGTCTGTTTCGAATGGAAGGTATAAAAGAACACACATACTTGTTACTTGTTAACCGCTCGTGTGTGGAGAAATTTCAATTCGCACTGAATATTGGTGTGATTTTCCTCTTATTATATTTCATTGAGAGCTAATAAATCCATCAGATTAGAAGATATGAGCCATGTTTATTGATATGCCAGTTACATTCTTTATTTGGGCTACCAGACGAAGCATACACTTTTGTTATAATGATTGTTACTCTTTGGTCTGATGATAAATTCTTCTAGGTTTGAGTATCTTAGTGCAAACATAATGGGACAATTAACAACTTGCACCATGCAACACCGTTTGGCATGTCCCTTACATCACTGTTTGCTAGAGTATTTGGTGAATAACACAAGGTGTTTATGTTAGCTTTGTGCAATAGCCTGACAAACATTTTGATAGTATTGATCTGCCAGCAATAGCCCTTTTATTTTAATTCATTTAGTAACATCTGCTAAAAGTTTGGAAGTAAAAGAATTAAATAGGCGCGAAACGATCATGGTCCGATTTTCATTAAAAAACAAATTTCAAATTTTTTGGGGTAACTCGGTCAAGCCATTTGGGATAGAAAGCATAAATGTGGTATATATCAAGAATTGGAATCGATAAGCCCAATGAATTGTCGCGCATGAGTTGCAAGAAATGGGTGAGATGCAGTCCGGCCCAATATTTTAAAACTCATAGCGAGCCAATTAAATTATTGGGCTAATCGTTCCATTTTATCATTAACAGTTTTTGAATCGATATTTTTCACACACTTGGACTCCCATACTTGATATGTACTAACTGGCCATAGGAGACTGTGTCCATTAAGTGGTCGACAACATTTGGGGATGTTTTGTTCATAATCAAGTTAAACATTTACTGGGCTTTAATTTATTGGGGTAATGAACTTTCTTCTGATATACCCCGATCTCAATTTTGATTTAGTAAGTGGGGGACGAGGTTGTCCAATGGGTCACCCACCGTTATTTTGCACCTATATTCGAAAATATAAATAAAAAAAAATATCACAGAATATCACAGAATAGCAATGCTATCTGTTAGAATGTCAGAAAATGAGTCTTTTGAATTTTAAAAAAATCCGCTTTAAAGTGCAGCTAACGTTTGCACAATGGACGTTTGACCTTAGGCTTGATCTTTTTAGTACAGGGCTTCCAATACCTAACTTTTGTTTTAGGCCAGATAAGTCATTGATTCTGAATTTGGTGTTGTATGACATTGGGCCCCAAGTTTGGTTTTGTTAGAAATGTACTCTTAGATCTTAAAGCAAATCATGGCTATAGACCAATTTTCCTACCTGTAGGCACGAGGCCCATCGTTAGGAGTCAAATTTAATCAAAATTATAAAATTAAACAATATTGGTTCTACCTGAGTAAAATTATGCAATTTGAGTTGGTAAAACTTTGTCAAAGGACCCATTTATATACCACAATCACCCAAGAAAAAGGTTGCCATTGATACACGGTACCAAATGGTCTAAAAATGAGGGCAGTTTGTGAGTCATCTGTACTACTTCCCTTCAGTACTGCAGGTTTTCCAGTGGAGCCATTGAAAGTCTGGATTCGCTTTTGGGGTACTTGTGCTGTCATTTTTATACATCCTATCCTATAGACTTGGTCCTCTTAATTGGGACTGGAAACTAGTGGAACCAACTACAAAAATGGACACAATCTTTTAAGGTGGCAAAAGCTTGGGTGAGCTGGTTCGAAGTGTTGCTCAAAAGCATGGATGCAACTCCAGAAAGCTGGACTTTAATGCACTCACTTTATGCACATCACCAACAGTGCCAAATAACTGACTCAGGATACTAAGATACTTAGTAGCTGTTTGGTATGGCATACCTAACTAACTCCTACAAAGGGTCTTTTTGAAAGTTTACAATTAGAAAGATGTTTCGTCCAGTATATTAAAAGATCAAAGTTGGTTCAGAGGGTAGATTATTGCAAAATATTCAATGATGGCAGGCCTTTTTTTTTATTTTTTTTTTTTTTTTTTCAGTTCAAGTCGCCATCTTGATATTCAAAATTGCTGCTATTGTGTCTACTACAATGTCAGCAGTGTTCTTTCTAACCTCTTTAGCATTGTCAATGTGGGACCGTCCTTAATGTTTTTTCTTCATCATTCATAAAGCGGAGTAGTGCTTAATGTGGTAATTAGTGGATATTTAGTGGAGCCAATTTGAAATCTAGGGTGGTTTGTATATTGATATCAAATTGACCTAAAATCAAGGGCCAGATATATTGCAGCACTTACTGGACATTATTCAGCAGGTCAAACAATAGCTGACAAATTATCATTTAACCCTTCAAAAGGTATGCTTCATTTGGCTTTAAATCCAAATATCGTTCATTTGCGGCCATTTTGAAATCAACCGCCAACTTGATATCCATGATTATGCTATCTGTTACGTGCTTGCAATGTCAGTAGTGCGTTTTCTGAACTCCGCAGCATTACCAATGTGGTTTGTCCTCAAAATTAGCATTTTTTATCATTCTTAACTCAAGTTAGGCCTAAATGATGTGGCTTCCATTGGCGGCTTGAAATCTAAATATGGCAAGCCATATTGCTATGACGTAATGAATAGTTATATATATGGGCATCATTTTAGCCACTTATTGGACCTTATTTGGGGTCAAAAATGTTGGAGGGGGGAGTTTGATGTCATATAGCTCTTATAAAGGAATATTTAATAAGTGGGTAACACTAAGAGGGCGCTGTAGGCCAAATAGGTGCTCTACCTCTTTGGCACTCATATAAATGTTCAGGGGGCTCAATATGTATAGGCATGCAAGTTTCAACGCTTTAGGAAAAAAAAGTGCACATATTGTGCTAGGGACTGGGCAGCAAACCAACAAGCCTGTTGACAACCCCAAAGAACTACCGTGGGGGGGGGGGGGGGTGGGCGGGGGGGGGGCGGGGGGGCCCAAAATCACTACTGTGTGCTTCATTCAAAAGTTAGCCGCGTTGATAGGCCTGGATCCGTTCCCGGCTGGACAGGGGGTCGATCGAATCCGACAATTCGGATTTCGCCGTGGCCAGAGCGCTGTCCATCAGTTTGTAAAACTCACACATGATATTGAGGAGAGCTTTGGAATCTGGGTAGCGTGTCGGTAATGCGGCGTCATTTGGTGGAAGCCTTACTGCAGATATGACACGGGGAGGTGGCTTGGGGTGCACCGGGAGGCTTGACACTCAAGGTTCGCAGGAACCATCCCTGTCGCACCTTGTACAATTCATATGTTACATGCTTTAAAAAACCGTAGCTTTTTTTCCTTGCACAGTGATGGGCAGAGCAGTCGACTGCGTCATCTGAGGAACGGTGTCCCACAAGGATCAGTATTGGGCTCCCATGCTGTTCAACTGTATATCAGCGACTTACCTCAAACACCATCTAGAAAATATGGCTACGCCGACGAATCTTGCACTTCTCACCTCGGACAGAAGCTGAATTGAAGTAGAAGTAACTTACTTGGCAAGTTTGCCATATTTGCAGCATCATCTAAGACCTGACACTCAAGCTGAGTGAAGCTAAGGACCACCCGCTACTGCATTCACGAACACACCAAGAGGGCTCTCCATTGCAAGCTCCAATCACCCTCAATGGAGCGCCTCTGCAGCCATACAATCCAACGCCAACGTATCTGGGAGTGAAAGCTTGACCGGCAGCGTACTTATCGGCAGCATCGCATCAGGTTGTACCAAGGTATCTTTCGAGGAATAACCTCCGTTGCCGCCTTGCTGGAATCTTCATGGGGTGCTAGTCCATCTACCTACGCACCACCGGCCGCCCTGGCTCTAGTCTACAGCACTGCTGATATGGCCCTCCCAGCCTGGTGAAATAGCTCTCATACAAAAAGCTGGACACATTTTCAACGACACCATGAGAACCATTACGGCCTTCCATTCATCCCCCTCCATCTGAGTTTCAGGTATTGCACCTGCAGTGCTTCGGATAGAACATCACCCAATAACTGTGAACAAGGCTCTGTTGAACAACAGCACCTGCTTGCATAATACTGTCAAAGAATTCACACCATTTTCGGCAAACCGAGACTGCGGTCTGTCGAATCGTTCTGTTTGACACGCCGTCTAAACCTTCCAGCTCCCCATTCCTCACTTTACAGAACATGGAACAACCTGCACAGGCTAGATACCCCAACGACCATAATCATTCACTATCACCTATTACAGACTCCCTCCTGGTACAGTCCTTCCCCACGCAAGGAAGTGGTCACCTTGAAAGGAAAACAGGATTCGTACTGGAGTTGGTGGTTTCAACAGCACTATGCACCGATGGGGGCTGCGAACCATCTCATCCTGCCATGTGGCTGGCCATCACCCAGACCTGCAGATACATTCTCAATGTGCCCTACCTTTTCGTGCCGCCGGTGGATATAGACTCCTCAAACCCCATCAATCAAGAATGAGCCGGCTCCACCAAATTAACACAGTTAGCGCTGCCTCATACGTAAAAAGATGTAATTCCATGTACGAGTACAAGTTATTAAAACTCGCCAAGTCGCTAATTTCTATGGCAATCCCGAATACAATGCTTTCTTGTCAAAAAATATGTACAAATATTGACACATTTAAGCCCAAAAGCACGGCACAGGTAGGGGAAAGGGAAATGGTGAGTAATATGGACCTCCTAGACAGAATCGGATTTCCAAAATTTTATTTCATTCTTAATGGTTTTTGATTACCAATGAAAGTCCATAGTATCCCATGGTGGGGCAAATGGACCCCTCGTTGATTTGCAATAGAGGCGGGTAATGTAGACCTCACCTAGATCCAAGTGTATCGGCAAGTAAAAGGTCCATAAACGTATTGCTCACAACGTAATTGTTGCTGCTCGGAACACGTGGTCCGAAGTGCCCCGTCCAGGTTCTACATAGGAATATAGGGTGTCCATTCCCAGATTATACGTACACAGAGTATCCATCCAGCCTGGAGCCGTTTTGGAATTAGATGTAAGCTTATAGGAATTTGATACATGTACTCATACACACACTGGCCAAAGATCGACAAATGTAGAAACGAAATTAAATACCAACTGATTTCAAAAATTATTACCATGAATTTTTGGCAACAAAATACGTATTAAATGCCATCGTGTGTTTCATACAGACGCTATTCCCCAGAACCCAAGCGGTGTGCATAACACGTTTTGCTACTTGATTGTCACGTTCCCTAAATATGGCAGAGTGGAAAAGAACAGGAATGATAACTACCGATTACTCCAGAAGGAATACCAGGAACAGAAAGAAACCAAAAATATGGCTTCAAAGCAGCGCTTAAGAATTGTACGAGTTCATAGGTGTTTTGTTACCCTAATGTTATGAGATAAAATTATAGTTGTGTGGACCGAAAATGCATAAAGTCAATGGGAGAAGACAAGCGGTCTTCGAAAAAACCAGAAATTTGGAGACACCTGAAATGCCATTCGAATGATAAAATAGTGGTTTACTAAATCAGTCCTAATTACACGTTTCACATGCCTGACAAACAAACCACAATGGAAACGGTGCGATTAAAAAGTTGTTTTTCAAGTTATCACGTGACTTTTCTTGCCATAAATTTCTGTGAGTCCAAACGTTGATGTAACGTGCTTATATCTTTTATTGGGCATATCTCATTTTCGGTCCATACAAACACATAATTTTGCCCTAAAACATTTAGAACAGACCCTGCAACCCATAAGGGTCATTAGCGACTATTTTGCAGCGTTTTGACGTTCCTTTAGCCGTATTTCTTATGGGGTACAATCGGCCAGTCATCATTAGACAGCCCCTTTAACCCGCATATTAGGGATCATGAAAATCAAATTGATTCGTTTTTCGCACTGCTGATTCTGGAAGACAGCATCTGTTTGAAAATATCAAATTTTGCTAATAATTACGTTAATGTGTAGTCAGGAACTCCTTGTACAATTTTTTTAATCCAATTTTTTGAATTAATTTGCTTTTTCTTCATGTTGCTAATACTTTTGGGCCAGTGTGTGTACATGGTAAAGGTCCGTGGACTATATTTGCTATGGTAACAACCTCCCGACCGAGGGCCTCAAGAGAAATATAGGGATGTTTTATATGTCACTGGACATTAAAAAATCACGTGTTTGGAAATGTTTAAAGAGCATGAGGGATTTCCAGGAAAAAGAAGGCCCCAAGTTTTTCTCGAACCCTGGTTTTTTACTATTTGGAATGCTTACCAAGTATTAGATCACACCTTAAAGTGAATAAACGAATATGCCCGTCTTTATGTATAGATGATGATTGAGTGAGTTTTCTGTCGTGCACGACGAAAGTCAAAGCATGGTTTTCTATGGGAACTGATTACAATAGGCAGGCAAGTTCAAAAAAAGGTGTCGGTTTCCTTTTGCACCTGTCTGTCCAATGAAACCTTCGAAAGTTCTCGGTAGGTGGTCTACAACCGATCAGTGAATTTCAGAGAGAAAATGGGTATCCTAAAAATTTCCAGTGCACTTTTAAATGAAATATTTCTTTGATTTCAGGACACTTTATTATTTAGCTGCCAAAAACTAGTGAATGATATTTGTTAATGATGTCTTTCAGTAGCAACAGAAGGGCTAGTAGGGGTCCATGGTGACAAATTTGAGGGAACCCTACTCAAGATACAATAAAAAGGTTTGAAAAGTGTTTCGGGAAAGTTCGAGGGTGCTGATTTGTTCCGAATATGCAAATGCAAAATTGTTCAAGTGGTGGAAAGTGAATTTTTTTAAAGGGGAATTACCCGATTTTCCTTATTTTTTAAACATCGCTTATGAAACCATGTGCAAGATCACTAATTGACTAAAAGGTTAAATAAAGTGTTTTATGTCAATTTGAGGTGTTGATTTCAAAAAAGACACCTTACAGAATCACCACATTGGTGGAAGTGATTTTTAAAGGGGAATACCCGATTCCTATTAAAAAAAAAATAATATACGTTATCAAACCATGCGCGAATATTTTACTAATTTGAAGGTTTAAGAAGTTTTTTATGTCAATTCGAGGTTGTTGATTTCAAATAGATACGATACAAAATCACCACATGGCGTGGAAAGTGGATTTTTAAGGGGAATTGCCCGATTGTCACTTATCTTTTTTAATAGCATTATTCAAAACAATACACTAATATGACTAAAAAGTTTAGGAAGTGTTTTAGGGAAATATGCTGAAATTCCTGCTGTTGTGTGATAATACACAAAAATAATGCTCACCTCAGACTCAGGGAATAAGCCCGGTGGAATGGAACACTAAAGACAAATTGCACACCACAGTCAAATAAAATGCAAGTTTGTTTGCAGGAGTAGTTAAAAACCAATGCCAACTGAACTTTTTGTTATTGTTTTATTTTAGACCATACCAAACGTTAAGTCAAACTAGTGAAATCACGTATAAATTATTAATTTATAAAACCACAAAATGATTTGGGTGCACCTGTACTAAAGTAGATATCTCTCTGGCATGGTTGTCCATAAAAAAGCCCCCAATTTTCTGAATTCATCAAATAAACAAAACAAAATGCAGATGGCTCCAAAATTACATGTCACTATTTAACAAATTTGTTTTTGTTACTTTTTGTTTTGCCTAATCATCACCTAGTATAACTTATTATATATATTTCTTTTTTATATACCAAAAAGCTGCTCCTCCAAATAAAGAACTAATAAGCTATGAGCAGCAAATCTTCTTCAAATGAATTATTAGATGAAAAAAATGTAGATTGGATCTTATGGACTCCGGAGGGCAAGGGGCCTCATTATTGCATATGATTTGAGGTAAGTGGACGGACACTGAATAAAGTCTCACTCAGCTGGGAAGG
>JAMKCH010056295.1:0-51535 GCA_023653785.1 Ophioderma brevispina
TGTTTTCTACTTTTAAAACAGGGAGAAGAATAATGAATCAAACCGAATTAATATTTTTGGACAACAAAAAGTAGGCCCTATATATTTTCTGAATACTGTGGAGTATTGGTGCACTACAGTTTGCTCTGCCGACTTGTTCAGAGGTGGGCACGCGCGCGTCGTAAATATCTTCATAAGGGCGGAGTCTATGGGTTGTCTCATGCGCGATTAACAAATGAGGAGGCCGACCTATTTAAGCCAATCCGCATTCACGTCCGTGTTGCGCAAGTCAACGCTCGACCACGGTAAATAGCTCTGAACGATTCTGACAGTGAGTATAGGTGTGTCAAAGAGCAAAATGTTAAATTGAACTTGGTGGAATCAAATTAAAGCAATAATTGCACTTTTTCAAGAGCGTCCCTCAAGTTTCCGAAATTTGGAGATTTGCACAGTTGTGTTGTTGAACGATCTACTAAAACTATACTATGCGTATTTGTCGGTCTATCATCACTCGTCTAATGCATTTTCGTCTCATAACCACTTGGTCTAAAACCATTTCGTCTAAACTCAGATGGTCTACTTGCCACTTAGGCTATACCACTTATTCTAATTGTCACTTGATCTAATAACCAATGGCTAATTGCATTTATCTAAATTTATCTAAAAACCATTTCGGCTAATATCCATAGGTCTAATTTTCCCACTTCGTCTAATATCATTGGTCTACACCATTAGTCTATACACAAGCTGTGTATAAATAGCCATTTAGTCAAAAAACCCATTTTGTCTAAACCCATTTTTCGTCTAATGACAGTTGGTCTAATTACCCTTAGTCTAAATTCATTTTGTCTAAACCCATTTCGTCTAATGACCAGTTGGGTCTAATAACCATTTAGTCTAAACCCATTTTGCCTAAACCCATTTCGTCTAATTATCAGTTGGTCTAATTACATTTAGTCTAAATTCATTTTGTCTAAACCATTTCGTCTAATGACCACTTGGTCTAATAACCAGTTAGTCTACACCCATTTTTGCTAAACCCATTCGCTACTGTCATTTATTCAATAACCTATTAGTCTAAACGCCAAACGAAGGAATATATGGCCGTCAATGAAGGCAGATAATTATAATCATCTAATCTGCCCACTACAGACGGTATACACCCAACTCACAGAGCTCAGAGACTTCAGGTACCATATTGGTCCGATGCTGCCCACAGCAAAGACTTCCTGGTCACGCAAAGGACCAAGCTTGAAATGAATGCAATAAACTACACCACTTCTGGCAATCTCCTGGTTCACTGCATATCGACCAAGCTGAAGTTTTTTTAAAGCTTGTTTAGATGGTATCCTGTATTGAACCTGGCCCATGGCCTTACAACCAGGCTTCTTTTTATGCGAGCACAAAACACCCTGGCTGAGCCATGTCCCAAACACAGTGTCCATCTCCAGAGGATTTAGTTTCTAATCCGAGATGGGGGGTCCGAAGATGGTGGACTATAAGTCCTTATAGAAATTGAAGCCCTGACAGAGCAGAGGTGGAAAATCGCTTCCTAGGGATAAGTTCCATGTCCAAGCAGGGACCTTCAATCTACTTAAGGTATTAGTATCCAATTCATAGTGAACTATCAATCTGAGGAACGATTTGTCCTGTCAAGGTAGAATAGCGATCCTTAAGAGTTCTGTCCAAGTCCGACAGGACGGACTATAGTCCGTAGAAACTATTTCCATGTTGATTTGAAACTACTTGGTACTCTAAGTTGGTAAACATTAGTAGAAAATACTCTTTCCCTGGAGGCATCCAAATTGGATGCCTCTAGGGAAAGATTATTTTCTACTATTGTCCATGTTGTAGGTAAACTACTGGTTCTTAGGAATTTGTGTTCAAGTCCGAGGAATGTTAAGAATTCTAACAAGATTTCACTCATTATTACTAGTCAGTGACAGTCTGACTAGATTCAAGGAAATAAATAAAGAAATGAAAAATAAAATAAAAACAACTCAAAATTGGCATGTTTCAGCTACAAAGGAAGTAGGAAGTGAGTTCTTCCAAACCTCAATAATTAGTATAAATAACTATTAAACTGGCTCACATAACGAAATAAACCTAAATACAAAAAAGGTGCCACAGATTTTTAATATTATCAGTTCAAAATATTTTTAATTGTATGGTGTTGCTGCACTCTAAGAAAAAAATGTGACTTCGAATTTTTCCCCTTGGGGCCCTATATGGAACCCTCAAGAATGAAATCCTCAAAAATGGTTCATAAGAATCTGAGAACCCCAAAATGTTTCTAACAGAACAATAAAAGGTGCTATACAGCATAGTACAGTTTGTTATGTTTTCCCGTGGGATTTTCGTGCCAAAATTGATTTTATTGGATAACTTTGTCAATTTTGGGGTGCTGATTTCAAAAATGTTAGGTGCCATTTTTTCAACCATGCCTTCAATCGCCATTTTGAATTTCAAAATGGCCACCATTTTTCAGTATTTTTTGTCCATATCTCGGCTTATGAGCAACTTAGAGGAGTAAAATTGGTGGCAACACCCATGTTTGTGATACCAGGGATTCCATTGAAAGCATTGTCTTACATGTAACTGATTTGGTTCGGCCGCCATTTTGAATTTCAAAATGGACGCCATTTTAAATTATGTTATGTCCTATATCTTGGCGTGTGAGCAACGGAGAAGAGTAAAACTGGTGGCAATACCCATGTTTGTGATGCTAGGGTTTCCATTGTCAGCATTGGCTTACTTGTATCTAATTTGGGTTTGCTGCCATCTTGGATTTCAAAATGGCCGCCATATCTAATACACTTATTTTTAAATCTCAGCATGCCAGTAATAAAGCAGCTTAAGAATGGCAGCACTGCATGTACTATGATGATGATTCCAAATCACTGCATGCCTATTACTTCATTGAGCAAATTCAGGCACCATGGAAGATTTCAAAATGGCCGCCACTAGACATTTCTTATGTTTTGATTAATTGTAATGTCAAAGAACTGTACGGTACCCCAAATATCAGTATATAAATGACAAATTCTACTATAACACTATCCATGAAATACCTGACTTAGATCTTGGATTGTCTTTTCAGTACATGAAGATTATTTTGATCATACTACGTTATTTCGGACACTTTGTTTGAGATGTAAGCATTAATCTATAATATTTTCGTGAAGCAATGAAGTTAAAACTTCTCATGTTCACCTTTTTAGCGACACAAAAAGGTTTCTCATGCAAACTTAACTAAAATGCATAGAGGATGTTTCATGCATTCCCACGACGACTTGACCCCAAGTTACAATGTTCCCATCACAAAAAAGAAAAAAAATAAGGCTATTCAAATTCCATTAGAGGCTTTCATGAATACATGGGTTACCCAGTACCTAGTCAAGATCGTCTTCTGGACTTGTTACGTTGTAATAAATTGTGTTACCACAGTCACTGCATTTACAGAGCGCTGTACATGGCAAATGTGCTGCATTTGCTGTTCTTGACATACACCATGCACAAAAAAGTTTTCAAGAACATTTAACATGCTGTCTAGGTCAAAACTATCCTCATGAAATTTCTGGGATACAACCATTGCGTCACAATGTGAATCTAGGCTTTATCCACCTACTCTTAGATATGCCAGCAAATTTGCTCCCAATCAGCACCACTAAAAGCATGTGGACCTAGTAGACCTTTATTTTTGGCTCCCAACTACTGCAAACCTCGCACGTATGTCAATTGTGCACTTCGGTGATGAAGCGAAGCTCGCCTAGAAGGCCTTTAGTTGAACACAAACCAATTAGGTAAATGAAGAGATCCGTGTCTGGCGAATATACATCTCTGATGTTTCCGTCAGTCTTGGACGCAACAAGTACGTGCATTGGGATCAAGGTGTCTGCCTCCTCGTGTGAGTGCTCACCAATATTGGAGCCATACACACCTGGTTTGAGAATATGTTGAGGTTCCATAGATACCAACTAAGCTCTTGCTGCTATCTTCATATTCATGGAATAGAGCTTTTCCCAAGTTATCTGTCAGGACTCCGTTTCATTGTGAGACAGCAGGGGTTTCAGTGGTACTAGTTTAATATTGGTCGAGTCAAACTTGACCGAATCAATACCAGCAGACCTTTAGCCACGTGTCTGAGCTTTCAGAGAGTTGTCGATATATCTGTCGAAGATAACAAATCCATCATCCCCAAATACGATCTTACGGATGCTTTGAACAAATGTGTTGGCAAAATAAGAGCAGTATACCATTGATGGACCTTTCTTGATAGCTTGAATGGCATCGATAATGCACAAATTGTACTGGCTCTCCAACCTGCTTGATGCATCAGCCAGTGTTAACTATACTTGAGAGTCACTTGGTGGTTCCCTGTTGGACTCCTCAATGGCATGGACATGTTCTCTTGTCAGTTGGGATTAGAAGAAGGCCATCTGAGGAGAAGAGTGACCTGGAGATAACAGAAAACTCTGATAAGCTGTTCCTATGTTTGGTTTACGAACAGATTTGGGAATGGAGGAGCTCCCATCTTGGAGGTGACATGCATGTAATGCTGTTAAGACCCCCATTTTCAGCATCGCTGGCACCCAAAGACCCGGTATTTTTTTAAATTTTACCAAACTGTCACCCAAAGACCCCTATTTTTGGGAAAATGTTGAAAATTTTCACACAAAGACCTCTATTTTGGGTGAATTTTTTGCCAAATATTCTAAAAAGACCCCATTTTTGGGAAAATTTTTCAAATTTGTCACCCGAAAACCCCTTATTTGGGGACATTTTGGCTGTCTCTCACCCAAAGACTCCTATTTTTCTAGTCCTCTGTCACCGAATGCCCCTGGGTTTCGAAGCGTCAGCCTTATACCCATATCAATTTCATTTGTGATCCCCCCCCCCCCCCCCGGGTGTAGCTCCCACTCTCCCTGTCTACTTACTTGAATCAAATGAAGTAGACTCTGTACATACTTCTTTGAACTCAGGAAGGTCTTGACCAAGTGCAGGTCGGAACTGATCTCTGAAGACTGACTTTACCTCTTCAAAGATACCCAACATATCTTCTTGCAGAGTTCGTGACATTTCAGGATCATGGTATCCAAATTTCCTAGCTGCAAAGATGCTTCAAAGAGGAGGTCATAGGAGGCCATGATATTGGTTAAATGGTACTCTGCACCACGCTTAAACCACTTTCCAGTAAAGGTTTGACGGATTGTCGATGGTGAATAAGGACCAGCTTCAATGTCGACGGATTCAAGATACTTTGCGTTAGCATGAAGTGAAGCAAAACAAGAATAGAGCTCACCATCTCTCAAACCCAATTGGTATTTCCTGTTGAAGATTGCAGTTTCATTGCTCTTTCGTACAAGTAAAGATCAAGTGTTGGCAGTTTTGTGATGAGGACCTACAACAAAAGTGGATATCCCTTGAGCGAGGCAAAACACTGTATAGAGGGCAGTGTAATCAGTTGGAGGTCTCCTTAACAAATATGGTTTCAATGCTGGTCACTGACGATAGTCCGGAGGAATTTAATCTTATGACCTCTGGCTTGCAGTACACAAAAAAGTAGATCAAAGACTTTGAAGTACGCGAAAAAGTAGATCGAAAGCCTTGAAGTACGCGGAAAAGTAGATAGAAGACCTTGTAGTTCTCCCATAAACTTTACATGGTACCCTGTCCCAATCTCCGTGTCCCAATTACTCCACCCCTTGGCCTTCGTTTACTTAATTACTCATTAATAAATTTTAATTATTGAAGTCTGATCAAACTAAGATAATTTGGATTTAAAATAACTGCTTACTTGGAAGTATTCAATCACATTTAAGTACTCTAATTATTACAAATATATATCAGATTTAACTAAAATCTAAAATGGCTCCATCCTAGAGCAGGCCCCAGTTCAAGACACAATGCCATATGCCTACAATTATCCCGCCCCTAAATACCAAAAGGCCGATGCAGGTGGTTAACGATAGAGGGGAAGTCCATATGAATGGTAGCTAATAAGGCTTATCGGATTATAACAATCAGCGGTTTCCCTTTTGGACAACATATAATTGAAAAGGTGGCCATTTTGAAATTCAAGATGGCACTAAACCAAAGAGATACAAATAGGAAATGATTTTAATGGGAATCCATGGTATACAAACATGGGGTATGCCACAAACTTTCAATTCTACGTTACTCACAAGCCAAGATATGGGGACAAATTGTACATAAATAATTGAAAAAGGCGGCCATTTGAAATTCAAGATGGCGCGGCCACCCAAATCAGAATTTGGTAATGGTGTGGAAAACCTTTGTAAAAAATAAGGAGGTAAAATTAGTAAACAGGGGTAAATTTGAAATAAAGTCAAATTGTGTTATTAAATGACACCAAGGTATTTGTATCATTATAAGGATTACAAGAGGGCATAAGATTATCTTTCGATCTTAGTTACACGGCTACAGCCCTGCTGATAAAGGGTGAAGTCATACTTGGCAAATCAATGCTCAGTTGGTTTGAACCGTTGTTTGTTAAATTATTACCCTGTTCATATTGAAGCAGAAAATTCATATCAATTCTTGAGTGACAGCTATGTAATTTGAGGTCCATTTTGGTGACCTCTGTAGGCCATGTAGACCTTTGTTACATGTTGCCTCTAATGAGAAACCAATGCCAAACTTTGGAAAATAAGGCAAGAATTCAATTCACATTTAAAGTACTCTAATTATTACAAATGTATATCAGATCTAACTAAAAATCGAAATGGCTCATCCAGAGCAGGCCAGTTCAAGACACAATGCCACATGCCTTCAATTATCCCGCCCCTAAAATACCAAAAGGCCCGATTGCAGGTGTTTTACGCTAGAGTCATCTGAATGTAGCTAATCAAGGCTTATCGGATATAAATCAGCGGTTTTCCCGTTGGATAACAATAATTGAAAATGGCCGGTATTTGAAATTTCAAAGATGGCGACTAAACCAAATAGATATAAATAAGGAGAAGGGAAATGATTGTAAGGAATCATGGTATCACAACTGGGGTATTGCCACAACTTTCACTTTTCTACGTTACTCACAAGCCAACGATAAGGGACAAATTGTACATCATATAATTGAAAAAGGTGGCCCATTTGAAATTCAAGATGGCGGCCAACCCAAATTGGTGACAAGTAAGGCAATGCTTTATTGGAATCCCGGTATCATAAAACATGGGCATTGCCACCATTTTTCTATTCTAAGTGCTCATAAGCCGAGATATAGGACATATTGAAATGGCGGCCATTTTGAACAATCAAGATGGCGGCCGAACCAAATCAATTACAAGGACGATAATGCTTTCAATGGAATCCCGGTATCACAAACATGGGTATTATGACACCATATTTTACCCTCTAAGGTGGGGGGTTTTTCCAAATTTTGGTTTTGGTTTTTTAGGCCCGAGATATAGGACACAATATAATGAAAAATGACGGCCATTTTGAATTAAAATGGCGACTGAAGGCGGTGTTGAAAAAAATGCCACCTAACTTTTGTGAAATCAGCCCCCAAAAATTGACAAGTTAGCCATATCAATTTGGCCACGAAAATCCCACAGGATCTAAAATATAGACAATCAAACTATACTAGCAGTTAAATAACTGTTTTTGGTCGTTGAAGAAACCTGAATCTCTGGTCTTACCAAGCTTTTTTTTTGGTTTGAAACATGGTTTACCAAGGGGGTGGGTGACCGGGCGTAGGTTTACCACCTCCCTGGGGATTCGATGGCTTATGATTTTGCATACCAGTAGATAATTATGGTCTTTTCTTTCCATTGATACCAAATAAGTACCAACATAAGTGTATGAAGTCATAAAGTCCCGAATCGGCAAAATGGGGATTTTCAAGAGAAATAGGCGAAAGTCCAATTTGAGCATGTGTTTTGAAAATAAGGGAAAATTATGGAAAAATGCCATGTGTTGGAAATGTATTAAGGGTGTATGTTGATAAATACTCTGGAAGGAACTGAGTACACAATGAAAAATGAGAGATGTAATTAAGATATAGGCCTATATCTTAAAAATAAAATAAACAAGGGTACTATTCCTAGGGCCAGAGGTCCGAAGGACGACTATCCCTAGGGGGAATATCATTTTGACACGGTATTTAATTTGTTTAGGTTTTCACAAATGTAAATTTTTTATGGGGAACGCGGACTTACAAAAATGCCACCCTAAACGGTGTTTCCATGACGAAAATTTAAGAAAATACCCTAAACAATTATTTTTGTCAGTCTTTGCACCACTAAACAAGTAGCAATGCCCCAATATATTGCGTATAAAATACAGCCTCCTTTATTGTCTTGGTTTGCTTGCTTACAATATTATGATGGTTTTGATCTCTCTGCTTAATTTGAGTATTAATTAACCTAAGACGTGCAGGCACCAATTTTAGTTTTAAGAAAAAACATACTTGTTTCCATATTTTTGCGGTTTTGACACCCAATCAATGTACACGCGTTCATCGCCCTGTTGGAAAAAAAGGGACCCTTTTTACGCGTTTCTTGTTCACGATACTATCCCCTTTGAATACAATGCCCCCCAGGAATTTGTTTAAAAAAACATTCCGGATGCTTTTGTAAATATAAAGTGTTAGAACCTTCCGAACTCATGAAATCAAAATTTATAGACGCGTTATTGGTTATACGGGTAGTAAACGCGAAATCTTGACGAATTTTTTTTGATTTTTTTTATATAATTAGTAATATAAAGCAATATTTTCGTATTTCAAAATCGTTGGAGCTGATGAAAAAATTCTACTGTAAAGGTTATGCTTATTTTTGGCGCGACGAGGCCGAACAAAGACTGTCGTAGCAACTAGACAAAATGTGTCCCAGAGATATGTAATATCATGTCCGAGCATAAGGAATTTAATTCATGTCTCACTCGGGGGGTGGGCATCCCAACCTTGGAGGTGACGCACATGCAAGGCTGTTAATCGGGACCCCCATTTTCAGCATCCACTGTCACCCAAAGACCCCATATATTTAACAAATGTAACCAAAAGACCAGATTTTAAAATTTTACCAAAACGTCACCCAAAGACCCCTTAATTTCTAACTATTTTGCAAAAATTTGTCACGCGAAAAAACCCTTATTTTGGGGGCATTTGGCGGTCTCTCACCCAAAGACCCCTATTGTTTGAGTCATATGTCACCGAATGCCCCTGGGTTTTGAAATGCCAGCCTCACACAATATCCATTTCATATGCGATTGCCCCCCCCCCCCCCGATCTATCAGTGCTACAATTTGTTCAATTACTACACTGTGATGTTTTGGTTGGAAGATAACATGAGCTGGAAAACTAAAGTTATAAACACGATAAAACTACTTTAAGTTCACACAATAGTGGTAACATTTGAAATTAACGTTCTAGACTTTAATGCAGGGTTTAAAGATATAGGCAAACGCGAATTTAAGGCGTTTTGAAAATGTTTCTATGCATTTTGACCCATTTTAACAGTGGCGTAACCAGTGGGGGGGGGCGGGGCAACCCCGGACACACAACTCGGGAAGGGGAGCCAAAAAATGGGAAGGAAAAAGGAGTAGAGAAGGAAGAGAAAAAAGTAAAAAACAGGGAAGGGCAGAAGAAAAGGCGAAAAAGAGAAGAAAAAAAGAAGGGAAAGATAAGAAAAAGAGGACAAAGAAGAGGGAAAGAAGAGAGAAAAGGGAAAGGGAAGAATGAAAGTGAAGGGCGAGCGGAGCGAGGCCGGAAAAAAAAATTGGCGACTGAAAACGGGGAAACCACTCGAGTCTTGCCCCCCCCCCTTAAAAAACCAAACAAAACCCCCACCCAACACCCCCCCCCCCCCCCCCCCCCCCCCGGCTCAGGTCTGGTTAACGCCCCTGCATTTTAATTTTATTCGGCCGTTTAACTTTCCTTCCTTTTTGGTTTTTTTTTTTTAATTTCCAATTGAAGTACACTATCTAAAAGAATAATGATAATAATAATAAGCGCAAAAAACACAATTGTAAAGCAATGCCCACGGTCTTCTGAGACAAACTGTTTTTTTTTGTGTTGTTGTTTTGTTTTTGGCCTTAATGGCACAGTCTGTATGCATGAAAAAACTAAGTATCTGAATTTTGGGAGCAGAACGAGATGTACTACGGGTTGTCCGTAAAAAGGTCTATTTTTTCAGAGATTCGACCACCCAAAACCAATTTTTTCCTAGGCCATGATCAACCGAAAGAAGGCTTTCAGCTATTTAATATTTTTAATAATTTGTATTCTTTATCATTTTTTTTAGCTTAGAAAGCTCTGTTTCAAGAAAAAGTCTTTCAATATTATAGTTCTAACCATTTGGCCCAACACTATGCCAGCAGATCTCGAATGCTGTGGTATATGCTAATTATTTAGATAAGAAATAAGGATAAGAAAAAAGAAAATATCACACACAAAATACATTTTTAAACATGACAACATGCAACAATGTTCTGTGTTAACAAACAGAATTTTGAAAGCCATAAATTATGAAAAAGGTCAACTTCTTTCAACATACACAAATGTTTGAAAATGTGTGAATGGGCAATGTTTAAGAAAAGTAGGTAACATATAAAAGGTCTGAAAATTAGAAATAATAACGGGCAAATGTCATTTGTGTTTGTATTTATATTTGTATATGTGCCCTATGTTATACATGCTCTTAGACAAAATGAGGTGTAGACGAAATTGGCATTAGACGTAATGGCATAGTCGAAATGGTTTTAGACAATCTGGTGATTAGACCAAATGGGCAGTAGACGAAATGGCATTAGACGAAATGGTTTTAGACAATCTGGTGATTAGACCAAATGGGCAGTAGACGAAATGGTTTTAGACAATCTGATGATTAGACCAAATGGGCAGTAGACGAAATGGCATTAGACGAAATGGTTTTAGACAATCTGATGATTATACCAAATGGGTAGTAGACGAAATGGCATTAGACGAAATGGTTGTAGACAACATAGTGATTATACCAACTGGGCATTATACGAAATGGTATTAGCCGATGTGGTGATTAGACGAATGGTATTTAGTCTAAATGGTTAATAGACAAAGTGAAATTAGAGTATGTGGGTATTAGACTATGTGATTTTAGACAATATGGAATTAGACTATCTGGATATTAGACGAAATGATATTAGACAAAGTGGCAATTCCCCTATTTGTCGTAAGCGATTTTGTAATTAAAATTGGAATCCGCGATATTTATTGTCCTTCCATGATGAAATAGTGCCACCTCACGAAAATGACCCCTAACTTGACTTCCCTGAACCGACGGAACAACTGATGGATGAGCGTAGACACGTACATGGTGCAATTTTCAGGTTATTTCATATTGGAAAGACGTTTCCAGCAGCCTTTGAATTTTTATCGGGGATCTCCGATATATTATTCTAATTACAAAATTCCTTCTTTTGTGACACATATAGCGAATTTCGAGCTCTATCATTCAGAGGTATAGCTTACTAGCCAATTACCAATACATCTGTGCAAAAACTCAAAATATTTAGAAAATTGGGGGCGCTCTTCAAAAATGTGGTATTATTGCTTTAGAATTTAGCTAACTAAAAGTAAACCGTTGTGAAATAACACAATTACAAATTCTTTTAGAACATGGTACCGCTTTGATGTGGCTAATTTGGCAAATCATCGATGTTATTTGATTTGGTAAAAATGTAAAATGCAATGTTATGTTTCGCCACATTTTGATCGTGTTTGGTGATCATAGTAATTCATTTGAAGCAGAAGCAATTAATTTATCAAGTTTTCAAAGATGACCCTTTAATCGGTGTACGTGTCTTTGACTTCTTTCTGAGAACACCCCATATGAGGCTTAGATATGGAAAACTAGCTGTGGAGTATATAGCCGAGCTTACAAAAGAAGACCGCCAGTAGTTTGATCTTGCCAGAGTTGTGGAGCAGTATCCTCTCCCTGGATTTAAGAAAATCAGACTTTAATTAAGAAATTTGGCATCCTGGATTGTTATACTGCGGAAGTTTTGTATCGTCGAGGGACCTATGGAACCCCGTCGTCTGGAACTGCTAGACAAAGCTTTCTTCAGGACACTTTGAAGAAGATCCCATGGATTTATTATCGTGTAACTATCAATCATTTTGAAATCTTCACTGTGAAAATGTATCATCATTGAGCCGGAACATTTTTTGAATTATAAAAAATACACAACAATCAACCCGAGTTGATACTTTCTAGTTTAAGTGAGGTTTAATATTTATAAGGACATTCGCGATTGTTTGATTCATGTAATTGTTTTTGGACATTCCAAATCTTGATCCACTCGTTTTAATCAGCAAAAACAAATTGTAATACAAATTCAGATCATTTGTGCGCAAGGCTCATTTGTTTGGGTTTAATGGTATGTCTGACCTTTGAATCCACGTGATACTGTAACACTATGAAACTTCACATTGATTCCAATCAAATATAGTTAGTTAAAGTTTTGAAATTTTAAAATGGCAGATGTGATCCTCTAAGCTTAGTTAAAGCAATAACTCGCATTTTTGGAAGAGCGCCCCACTTTTCCCAAATTTTTTAGATTTTACGCACTACATTTGGCATTGTAAATTGGGCTAGTAACCATAACCTATGATGTGATCGAAAAAGAAGGAATTTTGTAATTGGGATAAATAATATCGGATTCCGATAATTCATCGGCTTGCTGGAAACGTCCTTCCAATATGAAATAGCCAGAAAATAGGTCGATGTACGTTATATACGCTGATCCACTATAGTTGTTCTGTTTGTTCAAGAAAGTCAACTTAGAGTCATTTTCGTAGGTGGCACTATTTCACATGTACGGGCAGAAATTTGGGTGGAAGTTTCATATAGCATCCCGTATGCAAATTGAGGTATTACATTGATTCCGTCATGCGCTGTATAATGATCTACCGTAGCGCAGGACGGAAGCAATGGCAATACCTCATTTGCCTACTTAAGACTTCTATGGGTGAACTTCTACCAAATCTGTTTTCCAGTCGCCGTTAAAATGCGACGCGGGACGGGTGGGACTTCAATTGGTTCACGCTTCATTGGGATATGGTAAAATCTTTAACCCCTAATTTCTATTATTTGTGTAGATCTGCTGAATTAGTACTTTCTTATTTGAATATAGTCACTGCAAATGTGCGTAGATTAAAATCATAGAAACATATTAGACATGTTAGCTATTGATATAAATTACGTTTTATTGACAATCATCATAGGACAAACTATAGACATGAGTAGCAATGGCCGAAACGTCACTATGGCGTGGAATTATTGGTAAAATGGATGCGCCAATCAGTTCCCTTTCTCTTTGTCTTCTGATTAGTTAATTTCTTGCAATATATCACTATGAGAATTGTTTCAACATGATGTTTCACATATGTAAACTAAAAAAGCAACGTGTATTAGCCATTAATTTTACGCACAAACATATCTATTTTATTACTTTTCCCAATAGCAAATATTCGATGTTGTGTGCTGAAAAGAAAATATAATTTTTTGGGGGGGGGGGGGGTGAACCTGCCTTTAAATTACCTCAGCTCTGTTTACAAAATCCGTCCTCACTATGAGTTGTATAAGCTCACTTATCAACGACACAGGTTTGTACTTGTACATACATTGACAGAACTGACCTTGTTGTGATCTGCAGATATCATACCAAAAAAACCAGGGTGGTATTTATAAACCCATTGGTGAATGAAAGCTTACTGAACTGTGCCAAGGGAATTGAGATTTAACTAGCTCATAGTGCCTACTGCTGATGTCATAAACTAGAGTCCAAGTCAGGGGGCACATGTCATCCGGTGGCTATTACTTCAGAATATTTGCCAAGCTTGTTTTTTTTGGCACTTTAGTGTTTCAATAACACCACAAGGAATAACTTCCACTTGTTGTCTAATTCTCAGTTATTTTTTAACTGGCGAGGGCGCTTTTTCAAAATGGCTACCAATTAATATTTTGCCGAAGATCTCTTTTAAGGAAATGCCCATATCAATGATTTTGTTTGTGCTAAAATTGGTGTTTTGTTATTATATACACACTAGGAATGTTTAATGCATAAATATTTACTTTAAGGGTTTAATGGGCACTTAATGGGTTTATGGGGTCATAACTTTTAAATACAGTGCACCTGAATTTGTGAAACTGTCCCCAACCGAAGGGTAATTTTTCTTTTCAACATTCTTCCTAGTGGCGAAGAAGTCGGGCGAAAGGCGCTCCATACTAAACCGTTACATTCGACCGATACATTTCCACATGGAAACCTTAGCAGTCATCATCCTGAAACTACGCCAGGGGTGGTGGAGCGCAACACTGGACTTGAAGGACGCTTACCTACACGTGCATCCATCCTTCAGACAGGAAATGGCTCGGTTTTTACACCAATAGCGAGACCTTCGTTCAAGAGCCTGCGCTTCAGGCTATTCCACGGTCCCAAGGACATTCACAAGGATAGTCAAGGTGATTGCCGAAGATCTGCCAGTGGGACAATTGAATGTTCGTCTACGTTTACCTCGACGACTGGCTGATCACTGCCCAATCACCAGAGGCCTTCGCTTTCAAACCTGGATGGAAGACCTGCAGCCTTGTCAGCTCCCATGGATTAATCATCAACTGGGAGGAGCAGCCCTCCAAACCATCCCAGACCCTGCATTTCCTGGCTCGGTCATAGACTTCGGCGGAGGGAAGGTGTTCCCGACAGCAGAGAGAACAACAACCATTGTCCTCTGCGCACGGGACCTCCTCCCAGACAGACTGCTTCCAAGCAAACGGTGATTACGGCTCATGGCCTTATCGTCCTTCCCCAATGCCCCTACATACAAGATACATACAGCTTCACGTTCTATCCAAGTTCAGCCGCAAGAGAGACCGGATGTGGAAGGGGATAGACGTCTCTCCAAAGGGTCCACCATCCCTCAGATGGTGGAATGTCGCAGCCTCACAACGTTCACCCTGGGTGGTCCCGCTCACGCTCAAATAGATACGTCCCAAGACTGGCTGGGGATCCCTGGGAAGGCTGGCGATTGGCAGTATCTTGGACTCCAGCCATTGCGAATCATCACAGCATCACATCAACCTTCTGGAGCTTTGGACGGTCCGCCTGGCATTACGGAGCCTACTTCCCAAGGTCACGGACCAGACGATCACCCTACGATGCAACAACCTCACGGTAGTGACTTATATAAACTCTATGTCAACAGAAAATCAAGCTGCTGATATGGTGCCAGCGCCAGGGTAGAACTCCAGGCAGTCCATCTCCCGGGAGCAGGCAACATTCTAGCGGGTATCCATGCCCCGACCAAAGTCAGGGGCTTGTCGGTGAAATGACACCTCAACCCAACAGTGTGCGAGGTGGTCTTCAACAGACTCGAGTGGCCTCTAATCAACCTTTTCAACAACCAGCTCCCGACATACTGTTCCTGGGGAGCAGAACAGATGGCGTTTGCCATAGGTGAAATGACGATCAGCTGGGACAGGATCTCGTCATATCATTCCGCCCGAAAGCGACGATACCCAGGGTGCTGGAGAAGCTCTCGAGATCCAGCGGGGTTTGTTTTGCAACATGCTTCTAATACTGGTCCAGACAGATGTGGTTCCCGAAAGTACTTCCTCTCACGGCGACGGAACCGTTTACCTCTCAATGAGGAGAGACCTCTTGATGAACCCGGACAAGACCCCAGTTCCTCTAGCGATAATTCAGGCCCTTCACCTGACTGTATGGCAACTTTCGTCAGATCCTACAAGGCAGCATGCCTTTCTGAAGAGGCTGCTGCCCTGGCAGGAAAGGAAAGGCATCCTTCAACGAGAAAGACTTACAATGCCCGTATCAGCAAGTACCACACATGGTGCCAAGACAACAAAGTCAATCCTCATATAAGGTCTCACACTCACTCACCTCACCCTCTAAGGACCCCAATGCAATTAAGCGTTTGTTTATGCAAAGGCTTTTATGGTTATCCTTAGTACTCAATTTCCGGTTGTATATCAATCCTCCATTCTTGCCGATTTAATTCTGATCCGATGTTTTACAATGATTTATTGTCACGATGTAATAGTGTCATAGACCCTAACGAGAATTCTCTTTACCTCTATTCACTGCGCACCGACTTGACACCGAGGGTCTCGGGTTCGAGGCCCGGTCTCGTGGGGGCTTAGAATAATGTCGCTGTGTAATATCTCGGTGATGAATCGATAATGAATGGGTGTCAATCTACCATCGGCTTGTGCGGTCCGTGACAATATGTATATGCTTTTAATGTCACGGTAATATTATGTTTTTATCTCTTGATGAGTACTGAATAAAATGAAATGAAATGAAAATGGGGTTTTTCCATAATCAAGGGCCAGCGCACGCTCTGTAGAGCTTACAGCACTGCCGAAGCTTCTGTCATCATGGCTTCTCAGGGAATCTACCGTGTCTAATTCCCCTGTCCTGAATGACCTCTGAGAGAACGTTTCACGAGTGTCATCCCAGGAAGTTTGCTTGTCCCAGCATGGGACTCGAACAGGGCACTGCGCCTGCTAGCTGAGCCCCCCGTTTCGAACCTCTGGATCAAGCTAACATTGAAGCGTTACCAGAAGATGACGTTCCTAAATCATGACCATTCTATTTGTTAGAGCAATCATTACCATTTTGGCCGCCAGTGGAAAAGAGTGCCCTCTATCTTAATCTGAAAAACAACTCCTTATAGTATATTTCAAGTCCACATGTGAATTAGCCCTCATCTATTTCTGAGCACTTTATACATGAACACTTTGATTCTTTATCTAGGTTGTTTTTTTATCATTTTGGCTGCCATTTTGAAAAAAAAGCGCTAAATTGATAAAACCGTCCATTGAGAATTTTTTAATATTGTTGAAAATATTAGTTTTTTTTACAAAATACAACATTTAGGTGTGGGACATGTCCTTCTATGCTGTTGTTTTGTGTTGTCTCCATCGGGGGCTGGGGAAAACCAGTGTAATTCATAATAATTTATTAAAACATTATGTCCTGTTCCCACAATAAAACTGGCACATTTTCTTTGAAAAAGAATAAAATGTCCATCTTCAATTTCATTTCTCCCCAATATCATTATAGTTGATGCACATAGACTTCAGAACACAAATGGAGTTTAACGATATTCAATCACCGGCCCTGTATTCGGTGTAGAAAAACACTTCAGATTCCCTTTCATCTGGGAGTGCGGACGTAGTACCATTGTTATATTGTCGCGCAGCGAATAGATTTCAGCTGTTTACCAGGCTCTACAATTTAGACTGAGTACCTTTTCAGGACAAAATACTTCCCTCATTCACAACTAATAAATATTGGAGCTTCTATAGTGCGTGGTCAATTTAACTTTGGCCATGTTTTTTCATCATTTATTCGAAAAGGAAGAAACATGAACAAACATCATGGAGAATGTTTGTGGGCAAGCTTGACCTAACAACTTAGTGCAGAACCAAAATCCGTAACTATTGCGTTAACTTCATTTCTATTCATTTACCGCCTTTTCAGAAAAATTTAGTGGTCAACGTACCCTTAGTATAATGTACACGGTTAGTTAGTGTGAGAGACGGGTATTTGTCACTCAACCCTAATCGTGGAGGTGGTAACACCTGGCTATAACTATGGCCCCACATACCGGGCCATTGTAATATCTTTAGCTCATGTTTGCTGAGTCTATACATATCCATTGGTCTCTGATATTGGTGAAAAGAAATTGTAAGGTGACATTTAGTTTTTAAGAAACTGGCCAGTTTTATGTGCGGGAATACGACAGTTATGTGATTGTCATATCTTATTATGAATTTACCACTTGGTTTCCTTAGCACCTGATGGGGACAACAGACTTTTGTTCTACAGTTGGTTATTTGGTCGCACGCCCCTTAGTCGAATTCGGGGAAAAGATTCCTTTGAATACCTTCGAAGTCCCATTTCGAAAAGTTGTTCTTAAACCAGTTATGGCTGAGACTAGTTAACATTATAGGGTAAGTTAATCCAAAATAAAAGCCCAGGCCCCGATAACATGGTAATTTAATTGGTAAAGAAGGTTGCGCACCTGTATCTCGAAACCATTAACTGATATATTAATCCCATCTTTCGTTTATCCACTGGGCAGTGTGCCAGATCATCTTAAAATTGCAAAAGTATTCCCAAATTATAAAACAGGGACAATCTGAAACTTTTCCAATTATCGCCCTGTATCAGTGTTACTGCTTTTCCAACATATTAGGAAAGATTGGTCTTTAATAGATTGTATGGATTATATTGAGTTAAGAAGAAATAAGAAATGAACGAGAAGCAATTTGTTTTTAGGGGACCGAAGCAATAAACATGCATGGCTATTATTGAAGAGTAGATAAAAATTGCGGACAGATGCTGTTGAACGCAATGAAAGCACAGTTTGGTATATTTGGATCTGTCCAAACGCCTCTTTGACACCATAACTCACGATATTTTGTGTACAAGCTAGAATTTATGGTTATCAGAAGGCCATTGAACTTGAATGAGTTAAAAGTTACTCAATACCGAAAGCATTTGTTCGTTATCAAGGACTGATTCTGATAACTGGGTATCAAATGTGTTGTACCCCAGGGTTCATTCTGGGTCGTTGCTTTTTATATTATATATAAAATGATATTTGTTGAATACTACTTCTCTATTTGAAATTATTCTTTTGGCTGACGTACAACCATCTTGTATCTCCATCCAGATATAGCCATCCCAAAATGATAAAAATTAACAATGAACTTCAGAAACTTAATAATTGGTTTCAGGCAAACACATTATCCGTCAATGCAAGCAAACTAATATATGGTTCTTGGAACATCACAATACAGCTGAATTTGTTGAAGTAATAACAAAAATCACATGACAATTGATTATCAAGTGGATATAATTTATAGTAATATTGAAAAAAATGAATTAATATCAAAACTCGACGGTGTTTCATTAAATAGAGTAAGCTCAACCCAATTTCTGGGAGTCCTTATTGACGAAAATTTAACTTGGAAAAAACATATATTTTGCAATTTCAAAAACCATCTAAGAGAATGTAGGATTACTGCCAGACTCAACAAACACTTCGTACCTGAAAATATTTATATTCGTTATATGACCCAATATTGCCTTACATAAACTTACGGTTGTCTGAATTTTGGGGCAAACTGTAAAACATATTTAGATAAGTTATTAAAACTCCAAAATGGGCGGTCAGAACGGTCTCGAACAGCTACTATAGAAGCAATACCGGACTATGTTGCAAAAATATAATGCCTCTAATGTATATGATATAGTCAGCTCAACCTCGGTATCTTATGTATTAAACACCACACAAATAAACTCCCCACAATTTCTCAACTATTTCATTAAAGCATGTTCAGACACACAATTATCCAACTAGAAATGCCCAGGACTATCAAATTTCTAAAACGAAGAAAATGTTCTGTAATCGTGCTACTAGAAATTGTGGACAACATTTGGAAATCTATGACAACATATAAAGCAATTGCAATAATACGAAACACTTCAGCAGTCGATTAAAATAAATTAAATTCCAATAGAAATGATTTCGTTTAGGGAGGTCAGGAACATTTGTTGTTGTTTTTGTGTAGGATTGTACATGTGGGTGTTTTGGTAATTGAAACTAAGTTTAGGGCATGTCGGCTTCCGGTCTTTGGCCTTTTGATATGTTCCTCAATATCCTGTTTGTTTTTAAATGTCGTGCCTTTGTTGCTGTACGATGATGTTGAAATAAGTTTGATAAGATATGGGTTAAATAACATATAGGCCACATTGAAAACCAGAATTAATCAATTTTTCTGAAGCACTTTATTACATGACTTTTTATTTTTATAGCTTTTTACATTTTGGCGGCCATTATGACAAAAAGGCGCCCCTTCAATCGATGAAATCGTCACTGAGAACTACGAAAACCAACAAGTTGAAAATCAACTCTATGGGTCTCAAATAACAAGGTCAACTGCTAAAATATCAGACTTGGCAAAACCTTCTCAAAGTAGTTGTGACGATGCACTCTGCTAGTTGCCCCTTTAACAAACAGGATCTATAGGCGACAATGCCTTATCCCTACGGCTCAACGTTTACTGAATTTTGTGACCCTCGCACTGCAAATTACGCTAATAAGTAAAAAATGTATTTTGCATCCTTGCAGTTACTGTCCATTTTCCCTATTCACTGTGCCCACAGTGCATTCAATAGGGCTATGACCTGCCGTGCGTACTCTGTGCTTAAAGCATAGGACATGAGAAAACTCACGTCGTTGCGAGAACATGTTCTCCTGGGATTTTTTTTGGGTAGAAGCTCTAATTGTAGAATAGATTATCATCATAACATTGTGATTTTATTATGATAGAACATTCAGAAAAATCCGAAATGGTTAATTTATAAAGAGTGGTATTTTGTATGTTAACAATGGCCAATTTATGGCAAAAATCACCAGTGATTGCTGGTCAGATTCAAGAGGGTGCCTTGGACAAACGGTTTTAGACCTATCTCTTCGAGAAGCTGACAACCAAGATAATCTTATTTTCCATAAGGTGGTGTAATTTGGTTTACATACGGTACTGACACAGGTCCGAAACGACCATTTCTACAAGGGTTCTAACATGTGTAAAAAACAGGCCTACTCGCCAATGTTCAGCACACAGTGTGTGGGAATCGCTCATCCATAGGATGTCATTGATCAGTGATTGGATGGTGGCCCTGTGAAGTGGGAATCATTTTACATAAGAATGGATTCATGTCACATAATTTGGTTGGGTGGGCAAAAGGTCGTGGCCCGTTTACAGAGGACACTAACTGCACTATGTTCTAGCATTAACCTTTTCTATTGTCTGGTCGCTAAGGCGACCCGACAATAAGAAACCACTGCTCTCAAATTGCGAAGAGTCTATTTCTATAGCTGAAGTCATTTTCATTAATGTTTCTTTTATGAAAAACTACCGTACTACTATTAATTTATGAGTTTTTAGTGTTGGGTGTGTAAGGCGATGCAAGTGTCAGACAAAGAATAACTCATTGCATGTTTTTGAAATGGCCTTAAAAAAGCATTTCTTTTAATTTTAGTCGCTGTGAAGACTTGCTTTTTGATGGGAGTTGGTTAAACGTTGCAGGGATAGATAAGGGTGAGTAACACATATGATCGTTATAAGTAGAAAATGAATCAGGCCACGTAGAGTTTATACTACGGTAATGATTGAAGCTTTTACCATGTATTTGTTGATATTATTAACGAAGTTTTAGGGAACATCTTTATTTGAAAAGACACGAAGGTGTAACCTACATTCAATTAAGCTTAGAATTGAAGGATCAGTTTTAAACACATTTTGCGCCCAATTGGGCGTTTTTTCTATTTCTTTATTTGAAATGATAGGAGGCGTAACCTATGTTAATTAAAGCTTATAACTTGGGGATGTCCAGTTTTAACACATTTGGGCCAATTGCTGGGCGTTTTTCTAGTTTTTTTATTTGAAATACGGGAAGTTGTACCCAAAGAGTCTATGTAGGATAGAGAGGCAAAACGTTACGTAATCTTTAGAAATCACCATCTTCGCATGTTTTGCCGACCACCATGAAAAACCTAGAGAACCAATAATAGAAAGCATGGCTGCCTCCTCTTCTTCCACCATACTGTGGGTGCCCCCCCGCCGCTTTGCAATAGACACTAATCGGTCTTTTTTTTTTTGATACAAATTAATTAATGTGTTAGATGTGGCCAGGTGTAAAAATAGGGTACCTGGATCCATTGTGCTCAGATACTCCTTTTTTCTCATAATGCAATGCGCGCTGATGTGAAAAGAGTTATTCATTGAGGCGGTTTCATTTAAATCAATACGACTTATGTGTCATATCCTTCGTTGTGTGGCCATGGGTAGGACAAAATTTAACACCCAAAGCCCAACATCCCACAACTGATATTTTGGCGTGATTGTTTGTATCGAAATAACATTATGTGTGTATACAAGCAACCCAAACTGATATGATCCGGTCAATATTCAAAATGTCAGCGCCCATCACGGACGACTGGTTTTGATGCGTTTCACCCCCTTGGTGTAACCTATTGTAAATTAAATCTGATAATTCGGGATTCAGTTTTAACACATTTTGCGCTCAATTGGGGGTTGTTTCTATTTTCTTTATTTGAATGACAGGACGGTGTAAGCTATGTTAAATTAAAGCTTATAACTTGGGGATTCAGTTTTAACACATTTGCGCCCAATTGGGTGTTTTTTCTATTTTCTTTTATTTGAAATGAACAGGAAGGTGTAACCTATTTTAATTAAAGCATTATAACTTGGGGATCAGTTTTAACACATTTTGCGCCCAATTGGGCGTTTTTTCTATTTTCTTTATTTGAAATGACAGGAGGTGTAACCTATGTTAAATTAAGCTATCAATTTTGGGATCATTTTACATTTTGTGCCCCATTGGGCTTTTTTCTATTTTCTTTATTTGAAATGACAGGAAGTTGTAAACTATGTTAAATTCTAGCTTATAACTTGGGGATTCAATTTTAACACATTTTGCGCCCAAGTGGGCGTTTTTTCTATTTTCTTTATTTGCAATGACGGGAAGGGGTAAACTATGTTACATTAAGCTTATATCCTGGGGATTCAGTTTTAACACATTTTGCGGGCCATTGGGCGTTTTTCATTTTCTTTATGAATGACAGGAAGGTGTAACCTATGTTAAAATTAAAGCTTATACCTGGAGATTCAGTTTTTTAACATTTTGCGCCCCATTGGGCGGTTTTTCTATTTTCTTTATTTGAAATGACGGAAGGTGTAACCTATTTAAATTAAAGCTTATAACTGGAATTCAGTTTAACACATTTTGCGCCCATTGGGTGTTTTTCTATTTTCTTTATTTAATGACGGGAAGGTGTAACCGATGTTAAATTAAAGCTTATAACTTGGGGATTCCAGTTTAGCACATTTTGCGCCGAATTAGGCGTTTTTTCTATCTTCTCTTATTTGAAATGACAGAAGGTGTAACCTTTTTAAATTAAAGCTTATACTTGGGGATTCAGTTTTAACACATTTTGCGCCCAATTTGGGCGTTTTTTCTATTTTCCGTTATTTGAAATTACAGGAGGGTGTAACCTATGGTAAATTAAGCTTAGAACTATGTGAGGTCAAATGTCACACACCAAGGTCAAAGGTCAACGGGATCAAGTTGTAAACAAGGTATTGGTCTAATGCAAATCTTATTCTCATGTAATCAACCTCTACTTTTAATTCGTTATTAGATTTCTTTTATAACACTTTCTGTAATAAAAGTGCAACTTAAAACTAAAAAACCATCTACCCCTTTAATGTCGTTTTAATGTTGTTCTTAGTTCTTGTAAAATTTAATGCCTGGCGATCCGACACAGTTTTTTTTTTAATACTTGTTGCATTTGGTTTGACCATGCCTTTAATTGATAAACGTGCCAAAATCCACAAACACTTTCAAAACCCGAGTAATTAATCATTATTGTACGAAATAATTATTTAATGATGTTTTTCAATATTCGTAAAAAATGTAACACTACAAAAAGAGCTGCTTTCATTATATAATGTGGTTGTATGCTGGGTAACCTTCTGTGCCCACCCAAAATTTACGAATATAATGACGTACAACTTTTTAGGGGTCTTTGTGTAAGCCTACACCAGAAATCAAGTGGATGGCCACTTTGATTGTTGCGTTTCTACTGCACACATGATTTTAGTTGCTATCACATTTAAGTAATGCAAACTACACTGTGAAAGCATTCTTTACGGACAGTTGGGGTAGAGTGTTTCATGCAAGTGACTGTTTCAGGGTTAGTTGATCTCAATAAGTCTCTGTTTAATATTTTCATGAATATAGTTTGTTATTTAACCGATTATAGTAGTCAGGTTTCATATACGCCTATTCAAAGTGAAAATCAGTTAGGTTTATCGCTGTGGTATGTGAGGCAAAACGACACTGGAATAGAACGTAACTTTGAAATAATCATTAAATAAATGATTCTTATTGTTTTTTAAGTGGTGCCAGAAAATACACCACGTGCAACCATACACAATTCAATTGTATCTGTAATTCAATTGTATCTGTAATTTGGAGAAATGAAAAGTATGTTCCTTCAGATCTAACTCAAATGTCGCCAAGGGTAATCGTCCTTTCGCCAATGAGTCCCGGTTCGATCCCAGGTTGGGGCTAGTTCACGGTGGCTTTATGTGACTTTGGTTTCTCGATCCATACTCGTTTTCGCTGGTTTTCTCCGGGGTACTCCGGGGTTTTCCCTAAAGATGGGAGAGTATAGGAGGAGGGGGGAAAAACATAGAGAGAAGGAAGGAGGTGGAATCCGATAGAGCTAGGAGGGGGCGCGGGCATCGCTTCTTGCTCCCCTCTCTCTATCTTTGGCATAAATCTGTTCCTTGTTTTATGGTTTCTCTATGTGCTACGCCTTTCATGGCTGCCTGCAATGCACAGCGCCGTGAGCACGTTTTACGTGTAGATGTCGCGCGTTAAAAAGACACATTATTTGTTTATTTATTTATTCGCAGTCTATATATACAGATTTATTCAAAGTTGTTTGGCTACCTAATCAAAAAGTTCAACAAATGATCATCTACATTATACTGTTGCATATTTAGAATTTAGCTAGCCACCAACGATCTACCCTTGGGTGCATTTTTAAATTTAAATTTTAAAATTATTCATTAATGCTGGTTTGTACAGTAATATGAACATAGAGGGCACCATACATATGTCCTAAATGCAACAGACGTGACGAATGTACAGGGCTATCATCTGAAGCGTTGGCCTTAATATATTATGAGTGCCTAATCTTACCTCTACATGTTCAAGTTCTATACACTTTTGTTTTTGATGTTTCCTTTCTCAAGATTTGTATCTCAAAAATGACGAGGTTATCTCTTGTATTTCTCCTCCTCACTTTCCTGTGTCTATTGCTGAATGTATTAGGTATGTTTCTCAATTAATATATAGATATTTATGTATTTACAAATATGCACGTAAACGTAATCGCTAAGCAGCTCATTATATTAACAGGAGTGAGAAGTACATTTAAAGGCGATATGATTTAATCGTCTATGGACAATTCAACCTTTGTGAAAGTCAAAACTTGAGTTTGGCAGAATAAAAAATACAGAGCAGTGACGGAAATACCTTGCTGCAGGTATCCGAACTGTATTCTGTAGTATAAAAATAGTATATTTGGCACACTAAAGTACATATTTCATCCAGCCAGTTTCTAATATTTGAAAACAGTAATAAAGTCTGTGTTTAGTACAATCACTAGGCCAAACCAGGACAATTTCTACTGAATTGCTTGTTCCGTAATCCATCTTCCACCTGGCGTATAGATGTAAGCATGTAGTCCAGGAAAGTTGTTTTTGGGCCAAAAATGCAACAGAAACATTTTTTGTGTTATCATACTTCTAAATTGTCACCGAATAATGGTCAAATCTATAGCAAATGCACAATGGATAACATTTGAAACCTACACCAACTCACTCATGCACTAGTTGGATCATGAGGATTAAGGGGAATAGGGGTTGGAGGGCCTAAAAAGAATATCTAAATTTAAAATAAGGAGAAAATTGCCTTTCTTTTGCTTTTGTTTGACAACAATCGTAGCTTCCGTTCAAAAGTTTATGATCGAAATGATCGCCACACGACTTGACATTCCTCGTTGAGATGTCTTATGTATTTTTTTGTTTTTCTCAAGCTGCGATATTTAATTTTTTAAAGCTTAAAAGTTTATATCTCAAAAAGTAATTAAGCTTTTTGACCTCTAAATTTCACAATTATTAATGCCATTTGCAAGTGCTTCTTTTGTAATTTTGATAATAATTTTAAATTAGCATTTCTAAAATTAATAAATATAAAAAAAAACAGTGTTTTCTAGACAAAATTTTTTTGGCCTATATATCAAAAGTAATTTTAACGATATGTCTTCGCTGCGCGCATGATTTCTAAAAAAAAAACATTAATTTCGTAAAATGATGGGATAAACAGTAAAAATTAAAGCATTTCATAGGACTACTTACTGAACTAGATAACACTTAAGTTACCGGGGGATCCTAGGGACCCTCCAAATTTGTTTTCGCGCTGGCCGCTTAACGCGTGGGTTTGTTGGCGGCCGACTTTTAATTCGCCTTCTTTTCATAACCAAAACAACTACGAATCGGCCAAGCCGTTAATGGAGTTAATTAGTGAGTGTCTCTGGACCCCCCCCCCTTGGGCACTAAGAACGGAAGTCCAACTGAGATATTAAAAAAAATCAAAGCATCCAAGCAAATTTTTTTTTTGCTGATATAGGTTATATAAAAACAATTACTGTACATTAAAAAATAATTAACTCTTTATGGTGCTGAAAACAAACAATGTCATTGTGGACGTTGCCTAACACGTTTACTGTACAAAGTCTTGGGAAATGAAGTGTTTGCAACAACCCGTTAAAAATACAGCTTCCTAAAACTTCAAGTTTTTTGTTAAATATATGTAATTTGGGTCTCTAGAGTAGATATCACATAAATAAGTTTTCAAAAAGTTTGATGTAGCGCAAAAGCTGATTTGAATTTCCCTTCTTTTTCCCATTTTTTCGTTTTTTTTAAAAAAAAAACTGTTTTGCCCCTAATTTGCAGCCCCAATAACAAATTTCATTTTTTTATTGCTTGCTTTGGGGGTTGTCTTATATCCTTCACCTGTGGTAAATTTCTTGCACAAATTCCCTCGGGAAAGTGGTTTCCTTGGGGGGGGGGGGTCCCATGGACCCCCCCCCCCCGGGCACCAACGGGAGTGAAAACCCCTTGGTAACATTAAGGTTAATTCCACTAGCCCCCATGATAATTGATTTAAGGGGTTTTTCAACACTAAAGATTTTTTCAAATAATTATTTTTAATCATTGTGTGCATGTGCAAGCATAGGTATCTTAACATTCCCTACAAGTGATAAGCCAAAAAGACCTAATAAGTACTAATCGTGTATTTAGTCATTACTGTCCATAGTAGCGGACACTTACTTACTTCCACATGTAATTGATGGAGATTCATTTCTTTGAAAACTGCTGGTTCCTTCTTCTCTCCTTTTCTTTCATTTTTTTATTCGGAAAACAAACTTACGAAAATTCTATACAGACTGTTCCTTCATTTTAAAAGCTTTATTTCTGTAATTTCAATTATTTTTATCTCTTTTGGTGGATCACTGAATTGTCTTTAATGCGCCCAAGCTTTCTCGTCCCAATTCACCCTCGAATAATTGCCACCTCCTTTAGAATATATTGCTGCTCGGTAATGCTAAAACTCACTTTTATTTCCATGACAGGGCAGCTTGGATCGACTCAATAGATGTGAACCACGAGTGTTCTCGTATGTGCGAGTGGCCTCCGCAGCCCCAAGACAATGTGTTTTACAACTTCAACCATGATTTTGGGTCTATTCCATGTCAAAGCTTTGTAATTATTGATCCAATCCCACCAGACGCAACTGTGAACAGAAATACTACGTTTCCGCCTAAGTGGTGTCGGAAGACCTGTATGCCGTTGAATAAGATCCTTCCGGGCCCCCATCATTCAGGTATTATGTGGTTAATTGAACTTCTCGTAGGCGTCAAAGGTCATCCAGTGTTCACCAAACAATAAAGGAGCCTTGTGCCCAAGTAACTGAATTTTATAATATAACACATATTTAATGATTTTAATTGGTTTGTGGTTCAAGAATTTGGTATGTCCAAAAACAGAATTACATATATTAAATTACTTACACACAATTAGTTAACATATAATACTTAAGAGTTCACATGGTGGTCCTGTGTTGAAAACAGTCCACCGATGTTATGTCCTCAACTCTAAGACTCCAAAATGACAGCTCATATGTTCAATAAATATATCCTGGTATAATTCCATGCGATCTTTCTTGAATCTTGAGTAATTTTTGTCCAGCCGTTCAAGACGACGGGGTTTTCCCGCGACGACCACCAATATTCTGCAATACAATTCAGGTATCTACCACATCAGTCTATCGCTATGTCCTCATATAGACCACAAACTGGAAATCAAGTTTTGATTCCAAAAACTGAATCTCTTTTGGCTTCAACACTACACAAACAATTTCAGCTAATCAAGCTCCGGCGGCTACAAGTTATTATGATCCTTGGCACGATGTAGAGCAATAAATCTAATCTATCTACCATTATTGTAGATTCAAAACTTCTATAACTCTACTGTATAGCTGCTGGTTACTACTGCTGGCCCCCGAGTCCTTCCAGTGACAGTATTTAACTTCTCACATCTAGATTCCCCTTTCCAACAATTAAGGCATTACATCATATCATCATGCTAAACATAACCTAGCACTGTCCAATCAGATGCACAAAATTACATCATCTGAATTCCATCATTTCGCATTTATAATTTCATGGGGAATCCCCAGATCATGTACATGTTTTGATCCTAAGCCAAACAATTGACTCCGTTTACATCTTTGGGGAATCCCATTCATCTCTTGTGCAATCTATCTCAAATAATTTTTCCCGTTAGAATTTTTTTCTCAAATAAAATTGAGAAAATCAAATTGATATTTTCAATCACAAAAATGGGGGTATTTTAACAATAGTCTGATTTTTTATTCGTGTGAGTTCATGCATATTGTCGAGGGTGTGGTTTGGAAGGGAAAGTGTTTATTTAAGGAGAAGTCCTCGTTGTACGGAGAAGTGAATCCGAGCGGTCAAATATGCGTTTTCTTTCTGCCAGAAAGTAGGAGACTTGTTAGAGAAACTCAGTTCACACACAGTATAAATTTCTGCTCATCATTTAATGCATGAATTTCGCCATAAGTAAAAGTTTATTATTTTTTTAGAGGACCGAGACCTCAGAGGTATACTCAACAGTGGTTAACCACTCTACTAGGGGTATACCTCGAAACTGACCAGGACGACTTGGGCCAATCAGGGTTACCACCTTACTCTTCTCGAAACTGATTGTGATTTACAGGTATAACTCTCTGTACATGGGACCGACTGCTTAACGTCCCCTCCGAAGGACGTGATATTCTCGTGGTTCATTTGCCCAAGTCCAAATGAACCACGGGGAAAGCGAAACTATAGTTTTAATCAAATATTTTAATCAAATCAATCTTATACAAATTAAATCCAGAATTTAGTATCCGATTAAATCCCAGCTAGTGGCCCTACCGGGGTTTGAACCGGGGACCTCCTGCACCAAAGGCGAATATCCTAACCAGTGGACCACGCAATGTTTCATAATCATCACTGTTGTCCCGTCTATATGTAGAAGGTGCAAGAATTTGGTAAAGTAAATGAACTTAAAGGCTGACTCAGAGATTTCTCGAGAAGGACGCCCTCAATTTTCAAACAAATCGTGTTTTTGTATATACATATACTTGTCCATATACTAGTCACTGTGTGTAATAGCTAATCTCAAAGCGAAGTCCTTCATAAAGAACATCGAAACTCTGTTTTAAAATTCCGGATCCGGAAATTTACCTCATCTATAGGAAACCAATGACCTCTACACATGGATAGTGGGCTGCCGCACAGTTGAATGGTCGCCGAATGTCACAAAAGGAAGTTGCTTTTCTACTTTGGTAATATGGCGGGAAACAATGCATACACCTGCTGGTGCACATATTCCACACAGATGTTCTATTGTTATACAAAATTCCTTTAACTTTGACAAGGTGTATTCATTGTTTCCCGCCATATTGTCAAGGTAAAAAAGCAACTTCCTGTTGTGATACTCGGCGACCCAGACCCGTCTATCCATGTTAAGTCAGTGATACTGCCGAGCAGTGCCTTTGTTTCGTTGCCCGGCCTTGACGTCCACATGCCACCTCATCTATACCCTACTTAAAATTATTTCGGTTATAGCTGTATACTATCTAGCTCTACATATCATCTATCTATATATCAGATATATACTATATAGATAATATATAATACGATATATATATATATATATATCATCTATCCCTTCCTACCTACTCGTACAGGAAATTTTACACGTTGAGGAACCTGACGAGTGACAATTGGAGCATGCGCCCCCTACCCTGACTTAGTCCAAATTTTGGTAATCCTGGACTTAGTCGTTTTTGAACTAGCATTCAGCGAGGCCGCTCCTCTTAAGTCCACCGGCCAATTCCAGGTGAAAGACCACGGAAGCGGTACGCTCTGGACTTGTTCATTTTGAATGTCTACATGCCGTGGACCGGCTACGTGACAGTTCACCCAAGGTTCGCTTAGTATATCTAAGGGGATTTTCAGCTGACCATGAAGTGCCGATCTGAAAAATCTCGCTGCCGTGGCCCGGCTACGTGACTTTTCACCTAAGAGTTGGTTTCAAAATCTAGAGCGATTTACCGCTGACAGGAAGTGCGGTCCCTCTGGAAACTTATTGATTTCTGAACTCTGGACTTATCATTTTTTAAATGTCTGAATGCACTACCTCTTATATTATACGTTCTGGTCGCGGCCACTTTTCTATCCTTAGGGCAACTTCATAGCGAGGCCCATACTTTAACCTCACTGATTGGTGCGAGTTTGCTGTCAAAACCGGGCAGCTGCGCACTCTCTAAAACCTTAGATTATGAACCCAAAACAGCCCAAGTCCTATATAGGTTTGCGGAAACCGGTAGGTAGCCAACAATTTATTAAAAGCTACGGGTCCTTTCTTGGGAATGAATCGGTTTAGACTACCGAACAGCAGCGCAACTTCCTGTTTGCCATGCCACGCAGCGAAACTTTCACGTGGCCAAGCCACGGCACCGAAACTTCACATGGCAGAGCCACGGCAGCAACACTTCCACCCAATAGGGCCACGGCAGCGCAACTTCACGTAGCCAGGCAGCGGCAGCGACACTTCACGTTGTAGGGCCACGGCAGCGAAACCTGTACGTATTCGGCCACGGCATCGAAACTTTCACGTGGCAGCCCCGGCAGCGAGACTTCACGGGCATGGCCACTGCAGCGAAACCTTCACGTAGCCAGAGCACGGCAAGCGACACTATCACGTTTAGGGCCACGGGCGCAAGCGAAACTGTCACGTAGCTTGGGCCACGCAGCGAAACTTAACTTTCACGATCGGCCGAGCTCACGCAGCAAACTTGACAGTCAATCTAAGGGGCGGGCGCGGCACGCCTGTTAGGCGCGTGCAGTTTTAATTATTTCCCGTAATGTTGGGCCTACAGGTCCTATTTAATTAAACCCTTTTTGCTAATTTAGAGGGAATTTGTTGGTTTTTAATTTTTTCTGACATGTAAATGTATTGGAATTTGTGGGCAAGGGAAATGTGTTCTTTCTTTTTGAATTCAGGTTTCATATTTTTATCACAACATTTTCTGAACGATTATATTTGGTGTTGCGGTAGTATTTCGGCTTCATTCTGTGGTAGCGTAGCTCCAGGCTGCAAGTCCTGTAAATGGTACCAGTGGTTTGTATTTGGAACTGTTGGTTAAACCCACGCACCACGCGCGGAAACCCGTATTATCCTGGAAGGAAGGGCCCGGCCCATTCAGTTCCATGCCGGGTACAGGATCCAAATATCGGTCGGATTAAGGCCTCCCATGTGTGGTTTTATTGTCCAGGTTCCAAGAGTAGATGTAGGCTGGACTTGTGTGGTAAGCGCACTGAAGCGTGCTGGTTGACTGAGTAGGTAGCAGTAGCTACTGAGAGATTGATGTTACAGTCTTTGATGTTAGTTGACTTGTAAGACACCCGGCCGGCCGAAGGGCTAGGCAGATCAGCTGAAAGTAAAAGTGTCCGTCAGCCAAATAACCAATGGTGCTCTCTTACCTCGGCACAACATCTTGTGTAACATTTAAGCGATCTTAAATGTAAAAGTCATTAGTTCAGTAGTGCTCTAATCGCATGAGGGCGCACCAAATGTCGAACCCCCGCCAGATGATGAACCGGAAGGGGAACATCACCCCATGGTTAAAACAGTGGTGAATCCATGGAAGCCGCGCCTTCTCTACAGCAATACCCATAGTAGAACTAATTCTGCAGGTAATTTTTCAATATATTTAGAAATGATATTGGTAAATTATTTGTTTAGAAATTTGTGAACGTGGATTCATCTTTCATGCGTCCCTACCCTCGTACATGTGATTTTAAAAATACCTATCTAAAAACTTCAAATTATGTAACTATTTATGCTCAACAAGATAAAATGGTGAAACCACTGGAGTTGAGAGACCCTCTCGCCCTTGGGTTAGGGATATATAGCTCCTCGATCAACAATCAAATCCCCTACCTCACTTTTTGCGCGGTCATCGTCAGATTTTATTCCTCTAGGACGTTATTAGATATAGTACTATGCCACATAATGGCACATACGCCTCCTTGTATTGTTGGTTTTCTGTTAAAATAAAAAGTGTATGCTAATTTATTCTAATTTATGAAATTTAGTCAAATTTCGAAATGTGGTCATACACGGGCTGTCTCTAAGAGGGATTTGCCTATAGACAGCCCCTATACAACTCATTAAAATTCCATGATTGTTCCGGTCCACATACCGCTTTGAGATATATATAGGGTATAATGTATATTATATATATATATATATAATATATATATATAGATATTATATATAATATATTGGCAGGAAAAATCTCAAATGTAACTCCAGAGGTCAAATGCAAAACACATTGTAAAAAGTGAGCCCCAGTGCTAAAACCTCATCTGTGCATTGGTCACAAATCGTTTTCCTAGTTTGAATTTCAACACGCCAATCTGATAATAAATCGTATGTAAGTTTATTTCAGAATCTGAGGTAAATAATATCTAAATATTTTAGAAACGAACCGTTCTGGGTAAGGATTACAATTGTTTTCGTTTTTGGTGTCTCTTGAAATGGTTACATGACGTTTTGTCCCATGTTAACCGTTACCGTTTTTACCTACATATGATGTTTTGCTCTTAAAGGTCACATATGCACATATGAGTTTTTCCCCCCGTCAGCATATATAAATAATATATATATATATAATCTATATATATACTATATATACATAATATATTACTATTCTTAATAATATCATAATAACAATTAAAAAGATAGACTGATATTGCACAACTATACGTCTTTTCGTTTAGGGTCAATCCGAAACGCGAAAAATAAAACGCAAACAAAGAGTGTGAACAATGCAGAATTTCCAATTGAGAGGAATATTATTACATGGAAATAACGCTAAGTATTTCGAGAAGAGGATGGAAACTACGAGTTTTCCGAATATTCCGCAAGAGTCGGTTTTCATGGATAACGCCAGTTATCATCCCATTTCAAAATATAAAGTGAAAAAATCCGAAGTCATAATAAAAAGCCGATAATGCAAAAGTAAGCCAAAAAACACCTGTATTTTACATACTTCTGGGCACTCTAGGTGGCTCTAGAACCAATGTATGTACACCTCAATTGTGATATCACAAAGCACGAATCTGCAAATTCATGCCCTGTCAAAAACTTATTAAAGGAGCTATTCAATTAGCTGCGATCACGTAATCGATATTAGACCTATAAGTCGCGTGCCATTGCTACCCCACCTGTTGTGTTCGTATTCATGGTCCCCGGATTAGCATTCCAAATTAATTACCAATGATGTGCGCAAGATAATGGCGGTCACGTTACTTGTGAATCGATACTGCTGGAGACATTTTCCCTACAGATTCGTACCTTCTCGGCGGGGCTTACTCCCTACCTAGTGTTATTCCAGGAGCCTGTGTAATTCACTGTTCTGTGGAAAAGTGGATGGGCAGGGACTGCGTCCAGCTAGGGGGTGGTACTGACAAGTCCTAAAGTTTTTTAGTTTTTAGTCATTATCTTTTAACCAAGTACGCTCTAAACCCAGAGACAAGAGCCGAGACTGGGGGACCGTCTACATCTTTGGGAAATAAATCTTCCTTACCGTTATATTTTTCCATTTTGTTTCTTTGTTTTATTTTTCTGATCTTAACTGATTTTCTTACATTTGCGTCTCCCACACTATTGTTTGTTTAAAACCGAAAAACGATGACCCAACTAAAGGGCAACGGCTTGATGTCGTGTATTCCCTTGGAATGGATTTCAACAGAGTGAACAAATACTTCGACGATCCTGGGTCAGACAGCTCAGGAGATGACGGACACGGAAAGCACAATCAACCTCCCGAATCACACACCACTCTGTCAAGTGGGCATAATCCACACAACCCTATGGATCACGTCACCACTGCTGTGCCCGATGGACACGGTGGACATCATAATCCAGATGCACATAATCCTATGAATGACATAACCACTATTACACCTGAGGGACACGGAGACCATGCTGATCCAGATGCAGGACACAACCAAGACGGACAAGAACATGGTGGACACGGTTCAATGGCTAACATCACGCAATCACCGGGGGAGCACACTGGACATGGACAAACAGATACACACGATACTGGGGGACATGGAGGCGCACATGCCGGACATCACCTTCACTATCTTTTCACAAGCCAAATCAACCACATAAGCTTTAAATTCAATACAAGACCACTTCTGACACAGTTCAGCGAGATTCCCAAGGAAGAATTTTGTTCAGTGGACGATCATCATCATGCTTATTCAGCTCATTGCGCGAATAAGTATTGTGAATGTGCACAGACAATCAATGTTGAACTTGGACAGGTATGCTATTATATCTTTTTGAAGGGTTTTTGATTCGAAAGTATCTTGGCATGTTTGTCGATCAGTATTGTGTCAAAGTTGGATAAATTTGAAAGTTTTCGAAATATACATTTTTGTTGCTTAAAGGATATGAATATTAATTTATGCAAATTTCGATATTTGGTATGACGGGATGTCTGTATCAGGCCTTTACTATAGGTGTCCCGTCGTGCAACTCATTATAGTCTCATGAATAATTACAATTTCGCCCTAACATTTAAGGTTGTTGAATTAGTGCTGATTGACGAGGGACAACAAAGTGAAATGGGTCATCCTATGCACCTACATGGCTATTCCTTCAGGGTTGTGGCACAGGGTAAACTGGGACCATCCACCACGGTAGAAGAAGTCATGCGCCTTGATCAGGCTGGTAAGCTAAGAAAAGCCAAATAATACATTAAAAGGTTGCTCATTCCGATTCTCATTGGACAAAATAAACTGATAAAGGCGTTTCACTTCAATTTGTATTCATTGAATCTAAATTCATATTTATGTATTTTAGCGAAAACTGCGAAACCTGCCCAACATATTTTAGACACCATTTTTTGCCCGATGGATTATTCCATTTCACTCGCTTATCACGTTTTTATATGTCTATAACATCAGGTAATATTACCAGAAAACTGAATAAAGCAGTGCGGAAGGACACAGTCATTGTTCAAGACGGTGGTTACACTATCATTCGATTTGTTGCCGACAATCCAGGATGGTGGTTGTTTCATTGTCACTTACAATTTCACGTGCAGGTAAGCTCATCTATACAGCCCTATGTTTCCTTTTGGCTTTTTGTTTGAAGTGACGCACCTACTGTTACACAGCTGTGTGTATCACGCTTTGCTTGCGCTCCTGCGAATACTAATAGGTTACGAATACGACTAATACTAATAACTGTAACACTATAACTAGTATTATCATAATACCTACTTTTGTGTATTTAACAGACTGGAATGTCGCTAATGATCCATGTAGGATCCGACAACGAGCTTCCATCGAAGCCAGCTAACTTTCCTCGATGCGGCCCCTGGCCAACAACTGATCCGAAACCAATAATCAAGAAGTACCGAAAGATTTGGTCAAATTAATTTCAACATAACTTTGGTTCCGGAAAGTCATCTAATTACGTACGCATGAGTCTGTGCAGCGAAAATTTCCCTTCTTTTTTCTTGTCATCAAACACTTTCTCCCCCTTAACAAAACATAGGCATACTATTAGTTTGTTCATGCAATACGGAAAAAAATACCTAGCCTAGCTTGGCCGGGAGTCTTGCCATGCCGCGTGAAGGCTCCCGAGGGTAATGTGAATGTGACATAGGCCTCGGGCAGGTCACAATAGGTATTTACAAGGTAGAAAGAGCATCGTAGACGTGGATTTTTGAAATGGTAAACCTCGGTCGATTCCATCTTCATTTATGCTGGATAACAAATCCACGATATACCAAGATCATGTATCACATCCATTACAATTATCCATAAAGCAGGCAAATAGACCTAGGTTTTAATCTCTTAGGCGTAGTGCCTACAAGTATGCTAGGAACGAGGGCATCAAGCAATGATGCAGTATCCCCTTCAATGTGAATGGTTTAGGGAATGCGTAGTTGTGGGGTCATTAGGTCCATAGTTACGGTCATCAATCACGGTCAATTGATTGAACAGCCCATGGGTCATGGCCAGTGGTTATCTTTGAGCAAGTTTGGTGGCTATCCAACTTAACTTTTGAAAATGTTTTGAATATTTTTGGGGTCAAAGTCAATTAGGGTCATTGGAGGTCCAAAGGTCATATGGGCCATAAGAAAGGCATTCTGTGCATACCATAAGAGTTCTGACGCTGGCGGTTTCTCCATTTAATATGATTTTACTTAGGCGGGTCCTCTTGATTGGGCTATCACCTGTGTTTTTGCGATCACCTGGATTGATTGACCCCTCGGGTTTGCGGTTCCTTGACCTTTAATGTGGACCCGGATGACCTTGTCATATCCTTTAAAATTCTCATCAAAAATCGACCCCCACCCCCCCCACAAGTTTCGCACATTGATAACCAAAGTTTACCCCATTTGACCTTGCATGACGCCCTGATGACCTTATTGTGACTAACTCTACCACATACCAAAAACTCATATCCATACGTCAATCATTGCCAATCACCCAATAACGCCCCGGGATACCTTTGACCCCAATGACCCCTGAAAACGTGACCCAAAACTCGTACAGCAAAACTCTACCACCATCACAAAACTCTATCCATACGTCAAAGCACGCCCAAGTTACCCGATAACGACCCCTCCAATTCGTGACCACAAACCTCTTCGTCGGAGCTCTACACCACAACGAGGAGAAACCAAAATTCTTATCCGTATGTAAAAGGACCGTGAAACACATAGCCGGAACAGACCCACAAAGCCCCAAAGTTTGATTTTTTTAGTAATATAAGATTTTGACCAATGGGTCAAAGGCACTAGGGCCATTAGAGTCAAGCAAAAATGTGCACATGGGTCATCATTAGGTCATTCTTCGCATACCAGTAAGATCCTGGACCAGTGGTTTCCTTAAGTGTGTCCCCATAAGCATTTTAGTTTCAAGAAGTGTGTCTTATTATGTAGATTGACAAATGGGGTCAAATTCCATATAGGGGTTTGTTTTTCCCCAATTAGAGGCCCCCTCTATATATCCAATTGAGACTTGGGCCGAGGTTCTTTGACTACGTGTGAGGTAATCGGCAAATGACACTAAACAGTTTCATTCACACTCCAGGTTCCCACGGCAATGCTTACAATGAGCTGTAATGCAGCCAAACTGATAACAATCGTATATGCATCTCTTTTACACAATACCATTGACCGTGGTTGCACACTTATAAGGATATCATAGGGGTCATGACATAGTGGTAGCAGAGCAAACTGTCGGGTCCTTATGGTTTTTTTTTGTTTTTTAAATCTCTATTAATTTTTCGTAGTTTCAGGCCCCGTGGGGAATATCCCGATCAAAATAGAGGATTACGATTGACAAATTTCGCTGACTCTGTGAACAATTTTTAGATTTCTAGTCAAAAATGTAAATGAATTTCGGGGGCATATGTGTTTTCCAACATTTCCACTGTCTTATTGATATGCTTACCCGCCACTTATTTCAAACCATTTTCGCTTTTCAACGAAGCGGGAATATTAAAGTAACAATCCGAATGTTAGGCCAATCATGCAGTGGGGAGCACCGTCGTCACAAATATCTAAAACCCGCAAAAGTAAGGCAATCGTTTTGTCGTCCCAACTCGGGCCATAGAATAGGCGTATAGTATCCCAGTGTAATAGTTATTACAATATTCTGAAGTATGCCCACCGCTGTCGCAAGTGAATACCCCTTTTGTTTATCAATTTATAGGCTCGAATTGTATAAGGCTAGCTATTAGAAAACAACCTAATATAGTTAAAGTGCCTCACTTTCAGGAGGACACTTATGAAGACCAGAACTGGCTTTTCAACAGTTTCAAGGTGCGTTTAAAAAAGGTCAACCGCTATGGAACAAGAGGACAGCCACGCTGAGGCATGGTATACCAATGTCAGCACAATGTTCATTGTATCGAAGCAGACAACAGAACTATGGACACCAGATAGGTCTCTCACGTACACCAAAATGTTTTCTCAAAGACCTCCAAAATATAACAATAGCATTAAAAAACTAAAAATCTTAACCTTTGCCCGTCGAACCAACACCACAAACAACTTTTATCCTATACATAAACCTATGCATGTCAGTATACTGCCATATGGGAAAGGCGGCCTCTGCAAGACGATACCACTATACCAATTGCTAATGTACGGATTAACTTTTTTTTTGAAGGTTTTGCTTCACTAAAGAAAGTCGGCAATGTACTTTTGTGAAATTTTTTTGAGACTTTTGTTGCAAAATACCGCATTATTAACATAGCTCAAGTCTTACTCAAGTAAAAAAACAACTTCTTGTTGTGTCATCTCTATTATAGTCGGTCGGGCGGGGGGGGGCGATCTTCATCCTGGGTAAATTTGTTTACACTAAATCTTACTCAATCAAATGAAACTCGCACTGTGTTTTGGACCTCAGTCCCCTGGTAAGCACTTGGTAGATATGGTAACAGATCAAGCATTTCAATTTTCGCCAAGAACCCCACTAAAGACCGGTTAATAGTGCACACAATGAACAATAGCATTCAGTAAGAAGACGGACAGCACGGCATCAAATGATGTCCACAAACCTTGAGAAAAGTACAAAAGTCACCCAAAACGTGCCTCCCCTCACTAAAATTCCAAAAATACAACCTAGGCTAACGGCGCGACCCCATACCACCGATGCAGAACACCCTGCCGAATTTCGGGTAAAACGGACATAAAACGGAAAACGGGCCGACTGAGTTTCGCAAATCAGATGCCCGACAATATAAAAACACAGCAGACCCTCCGATGGCAAATATCTTTTTCCATCAATTCAATGAATTTATTTGATTAAAACAAAAAAGCTGTACTAAAACACAACGGAACGTGATCTATTTTTTTATTGCCAGCAGCAGTCCCGCCAATTCTCGCGATACCCAATTCGGTGGGCGGTTCGCCCACGGTTACGTCAGAGAGAGCGATGTTTACACCTGATCATCGCGGCAAAGTATTGACACAGCAAGTATTGGCAACTGTTCGCTTGTCATATGCTATTTTGCGGTTAGACTGCACACTAAAAACGGCCTTTTACAATACAATTCCCTTTCTTCTTCTTCTTCTATTAAAGGTGCAATGAGAGATTTTTGAGTTGAGGCACCACAAATATTGTGTCATAATAGTAATTTCATGATGGACTAGACTAATAATTTCTTATTACCATTTTAATTTGGCTACAAGAAAGACCTAAAAAGAGAGGGGAAAAGGTGATTTTCTGATTGCTTTATTTTCAATAGAAAAACCGTAGGCTAAATTTCGTATTGGCTCCTAATAACTAAAATAGAAATTTCAAATTGTTTACCAATGAAACATTTCTCCTTCCCCAGCTTAAATCCTTTCAGATGGGGATTATCTTTTTGATAGAAGGCTTTACATCAGGCAAAAATCAGTACTTTTCGATTGTTTAGGTACCCTGATATTAAAATCTCTTGTTGCAAAGCACAAAAAGAACCTTTAATTAAACGAAAACCTCAAGTTCTCGAGCTGTTTTTAACATAATATTTCACTTCTGCTCGTTAATCAATCCAATTGGTGGGAGGGGATGATGTAAGGGGCCGCTCCCGTGCGTGCAGAAAAAAAAAAAAAAAGGAAAGAACCAAAAATCTTCCTCTTTCTACCCTGTCGTCTCTCCCTTTCGGTTAGGAATGAGACCGGTATAGTAAAGAGAAACCGCTAGCGTCGCACCGTATTTAAAAATCGCCAAATCTTTGTTCAAACGTCCATAGTTTCGACCAGAGCTTCAACCTTTAGATTTCTTTCTTGTCTTTCTTTGTCAATTTTGTGGCAAATTATTCTCCCTGAATTTGTTTTTTCAAAAAGGATGGACCCCTCTTGGACACTAAAGGGAGTGAACACGCCTTGACGACGCATAACGCCCGCAGCCGCGCGCAAAGTGGCTTTAAGCCTGCTACAACTACCATGGGGATCCGTCTGCTCATCAGTCCACTGTAAGGGTCTTTTATCCTGCTGACTATGTTTTTCCATTTTATAGACTTATTGACCCTCTTTTTAACATTCATTGCGGGGAACAATTGATATTAATATTAAGAACAATATCCCAGATGTTGAATCTTAACAAGGAATTTTATTATGGGATAACAGCCAATTTTTGGAAAAACATAAAGATTTGATGACGTCCCGACGGCATTGATTGGTTATTATTTTGTCTTCGGGGGACCAATTCATGGTAAAAATTACGTACTCGCCCTACTTGGAAAAAACAAACCCGATAATCGTCACGTAACGTCTGTTTTTGAATCTTGTAGGGAACAGGAAATTTTGTTGTCTTTTTAACATAATACGGGGTGTCTTTTGGAAAAAAAATAGCACTTGGGCAGAGGGCATATGTACAGACCTTGATTTTAACTAGTCGGATTTATAATATATCGGTCGCCCCCGAGAGCACACGGATATCTGATACCTGACATGTAACCTGTCCTGACCCGTGACACAAGCTATTCTCTCGTTACGTTTATAACTACAATACTGCAAAGCAGCAAGGATTCTGTATCTCTGTTGTGACAGCGTAATCGATCAAGATTTGAGACCTATACTGTGGTCCTGTACAGGGAGGGTAGGGCACGATCTGCTCGATTTGGGCAATTGGGATTTCCAAAGGTAATTTTGTGAAACTGCTACATGCATTATACTCTATGGTGTCTCGGTCCCAGTGACATTAAAATCATCTCTTAAACCTTTGTTCAAAAGATCTTAGTAATATCATGATACATTAAGAAAAAAATATGAGTTTTCACATCAATCAATGCGTGCCTGTTAATTACCTGTGCATAACTCAAAACTCCAGAAACTATCCCCTGCCAAAGTAATCTCTATCAAACATAATACCCTTGAACATCCACGCGCATGGCTACAGAGCTATGCGCTCTTTAGCCATTCGCACCGATACACTCTAATATCACAACATCCCTATTATAATTATTATACAACCCCAAAACCATTGCACTCCTGGTTCCCTTAGGGCCTAAGTGTTGATACAATGGTCATAATGACAGGTTGGCAAGTCCTGCACGTATTAGAGCCAACCCTTGCAACCAATTACCCCTAATATCAATAATTGAGAGTGTATAATAAGAAGTACCTATTCTCATACAAAAATTGTGCAATTTTATAATATTTTCCTACAGGTCTACACCTTTCTATTTTTTCAGCTCATCTTGGACTATAAATTAAACAACATAAAACTTGTAATTTTACATTTAAAAATTAAAAACCTTAATATTTTCATTTACTGATTTGTTTTAAAAAGTGTAGTACATTTCATTGGTTCATTAGAACTAAAGTTGTGGAGTACATAAGATCCTGCTTCTTATTCTACACTCTTTTCAATCCTAACTCACCCGAAAAATCCCTTATTTGAAAAGTAATTCGTAGAAAAATCTCTTGGTGTAATTTTTGAGTTTTGTTATGGGGATACCGCAATAGTTCTTTTCTTCGTGCTCTCGGTATAAGCACATATCCTGTCAAGTCTTTATGTTGAAGTATACGACTCAATAGTACTCATCAGTAAAATGAATTTGAAAGGTAATTACAATCATCATTTTAAGGTCCATGGCCCTATCGCTAATAGCCTCGTCCCCAAAGCCCCAATGTTTAACCGGAAGTGGTCAACATTTTGGTTATTCAGAGAAAGCTACGATTTGTCCTCATTTACCACCTTAACTGTGAAATCTTAGAGCCAAGGAATGGTTTGGTTTTGGAAGTTATGAGCGAAATTTGACCCATTTTGGTCGACTACTAGTAGTTTTACACGTACTCTATGGGGCTTCCAAATCACGTTTTTAGCTCTCGCATCAAACGGGTTGAAATAATCGCCGGCGCGACACTTTACATATGGGGTTTTGGAGTGAAGGCCCTTCCCCTATCAAGTGAAAACTTCATATCCTTAAATCGGGTGACCACCATCCCCCTTTAAGGTCTCAGATATATCGAATACCAAAACGTTTGGAAAGAAGAACCGGGACCTTTCTTTTTTCGAAACTTTTTTTAAATCTATATTTAAGGTCCTGAAATACTAGCCGTCGCCCGTGCGACTGTAACATCGCTAGTTATCCAATTTCCCAGTAGCGTCCGGAGCGATTGATTTTGAAATGAAGTCCACTGCTTGCGTCAAGTCGCTTTGGCGTGCTAGCGATTGATCCATTAAGATATCGGCAGTCCCTTTTCCAATCAGCGACGGAATTGATGTCATAAAGAACGGCTACGTTCCTTGCTATTGGTTTAGTATATCATGGGCACTTGAATTCTTACCAGGTTTAAGCACCCTTGAATTGAATAAGCCCCAAATGCAGCATTTATTTAAAAAATTTTATATAAATAATTAGTATTTTAAATATAATGAATAACTGACTAAATTCCATGTGTTTCTCTATAGGGGCCGATTAAAAAGGGTATGATTTTCTTATTCTAATTGTTTGTCAAATAAACATTTTGTATCATCAGAAATCCCCTCGTGTTCCTTTAAAGTAAATGAAAACTTATTGGTATATAAAAGGCATAGATATGGCTCTTAGTATACTGCACACAATCTATATTATATATGATGATTGATGTTTATTATTTTCAAGTAACTCTAGATCTTCAAGTAATTGGTTTCATCTTGCTAAATTGTACGTCTACATTTTATTTCATCTTATAGTAGAATAATTTGTGACAAATCAAAACGTCATACATAATGCTCAGGAGACATAGGCGATTTCATGGGCGGAACCTGCCCTTAATTTCTAAAGACGATTTCGCGGCCCTAGGCTTAATTTTTCAAGAACTGTAACCCGCATCCTCTGTCGCTATCTTCTGCCTAGTCAATTACCCGTGAGGCCCCACCCAATAATCTTAAAACTTTTTAAAAATTTACCCAAAAACTTAAAATCCAAAGCTTCCCCCTTGCTCAACCCACACCCACGCAACTCCGCGCCTCGCGGAGGTTTCTGACCCCCATCACCCTTCTGGTGGGCCCCAATCACGAAAAATCTTCTTAAGTCTATGATGATGAGTAACGGCAGATGCGAATCCTTAATGAAGCATTTTTTTTAAATATAATATTTATCAAAACAAAGCAAAATGCTTATTTACCATCTTCAACCTGCATGTTTAACTCCACGTGTCAAAGCACATGATGGTGTGAAACAAGGTAAGGTACACAGTTGACATGCTGCGCATATCACGGAATAGAAAGGTTTTTTTTTTTTTTTTTTTTACGTGCATAATAAGGCTAAGGAGACATAGGCGATTCTGGGCGGAACCTGCCCTTAATTTCTAGACAATGTCGCGCCCTAGGCTTAATTTTTCAGGGAAACTGTAACCCGCTATCCTCTGGTCGCTATCTTCTGCCTACAAAATTGGGCATGTCACAACAGACCAGTCTTTACCGCTAAAATCCTTGGTGTGCGAGAGCCATGAAATTGCCTAGCACGGGTCCAGGTAAAGCCTGCGTGCGGCAGGCCCATATGATCTTGCACAAGAATCTGAACGAAATGTCGCGATGGTTTTAGACAACATTCAAACTCAATGATGACGTCACTTTGTCATCTATGTGCATTTTGAGATAGGGAGGGGGAATTAACAAGGGTAAAAATGGTAAATGTTTCGTGGAAAATAAACAAAACTTGAAACTTGAATACTAGTTGAAGACAGTCACGGATTCCTCAACTCATCAATGAAATCGCTTGGTATCGGTAACTCAATAACCATGGCTTAGGAGGGGGGGGGGGTTGGGGCGCTGGGCGCCCCCAGTAATTTTGGTGGGGTCAATTACCCTTGAGCCCCTCCAATAATCATAAAACTTTTTACCAAAAACTTAAAAATCCAAAGCTGCCCCCTTCCTCACCCACCCCATCGGCACTCCGCGCCTCGCGGAGGTTTCTGACCCCCATCACCCTTCTGGTGGGCCCCAATCACGAAAAATCTTCTTAAGTCTATGATGATGAGTAACGGCAGATGCGAATCCTTAATGAAGCATTTTTTTTAAATATAAAATTTATCAAAACAAAGCAAAATCCTTATTTACCATCTTCAACCTGCATGTTTAACTCCACGTGTCAAAGCACATGATGGTGTGAAACAAGGTAAGGTACACAGTTGACATGCTGCGCATATCACGGAATAGAAAGGATCGTCATCCGAGAATTTCGCTTAGGTTCCGAGTTTGCGCAGTTCACTGGCACAAGGAAAGTTTCCGGATGGGTACATATAAGATGCATAATGGATGCAGATTTTAGGAATTCAAAATGCCTTAACTTCCAGAATAAGTATGACTTTTTTCAACAGCATGACCTATTAGCTCCTATTTTATATGTCAACTTGTTGATTTCAATACACTACCGCATTAAAGATATTTGCAGTAATACATGGACGACTATAATTTGACTCTAGCGATTCGGCAAACATGAAAGCGCTGATTCTTATTTCAGTCTCACTCGTTCTTTGGCAACACGTTTCTTGCGTATCAGGTATGTAGCTTTTATTTATTTATTTTGTTTTGTTTTTACAATGTTACCTACACTGTTAAAACATGAAGAAGTATTGACCCAACGTTGGGCCAACTATGACCAACTGAACAGTTTGGTAAAACAAATTCCATTGAACATAACATAGAATTCTTTACCCAACGATTCAATTGTTCATAGTTGAACCAACGTTGGGTAAAAATCACCACGTGTTATTACAATGTATCATTCAAATAACTAGATGATTTTGCATCAAAGCCAGTTACTTCACAAATGTAGCTTTTGTTGTGTACAATTTTTGACCAGGCTGAAATTTACTATAATTTTGTGATCGTTTATTCCCAATAATTTGCATCCGGATTTTTTAGAGTAAATAATATTCATACATATTTGGGTATGCATAAGTATTGTATATACCTTTATGAATTTTGTAACATATGGGCGCCACAATTTACACGCTTTTTATTTTTATCACATCCGTTTTGTCTACAATGATGTAATCAGTAATACGTTTACATAAACCAATACTCATTCAATTCTGCATTTCCATGTAATCTCGGGGGGTCGGGTTAGCGCAGTGGGTTTTTCCTCACTTCGCACCACTGTGGTCCCGGGTTCGACCCTCGGTCGGGCCTGCGATTTCATGTGCGTTTGGTTTCCAGTCCATATTCGGCCTCGCAGCTTTTCTCCGGGTGTAGACCGGCAGCCCAGAAGGTTTTGATCAAATGAACGAGATACCAATATCTGAATACTGGAAAATTCAGAGAAAAATATAACTTTTGCAAATATGAATGTCTGCCGGAGAGCTGCTGCTGCGTGTGGCCCCAGGAGAGGGGTAAAGTTACTATGGGGGTCAAATGTTTGAACTGCTATACATCTAATGAAATATAGCTCAACTTATTCCTTAGGTAACTAGGAGTAAAAAAGTCAATTGGGTCGCATGCGTGTGGTGCCTCCTTTCCAAGATATTTGGAAAAATAGGCTAAAGGTCATTTGTTTATTCAAGAAAGGTAAACGTTTGCAATATCCAGATTTCTTTGTAAAAAATATCAAAAAAATTATTTAATGATACTGATTCAAAATATACATTCTAATTTTGCATATTGTTGGTTCCCTTTAATAGGAAGGGTATAATGTCCCCATCCCTATAGAGTCCTACAGGGAATTTTGTACCCCTCCCATTATAACAACAAGAAGATGCCGAGAGTGCAAAAGCATTTCATAATGCACTACGAAGCGGGGTTTAGTATACACGTTAGGGAAAAAGTACAAAGTACTTTTGATATTTTTGTAAAGTAATGAAGCAAACCGACGTTCATAAGCTGATTTTTAACCTCTTACACCCTGTATATTGCACAGGTTTAAAAGAATCCGACCTGAACCACGAATGTTTGCGGACGTGTGAGTGGCCATCGCAGCCAAAGACATGTGTCTACGATTTTTCAGTAACATGGTTTCACTCTATGTCGATAGCTTGCCACGATTGCCCATTAAATAAGACACATTGTGATCAACAGTACTGCATTCCGTTGAATGGCGTAGCTAGGCCAGTGGCAGTGGTGAATGAAATGTTGCCCGGACCTAGCATTCAGGTAGAAATGAGAACTTTTATTTTTATTTCAGTTGTTTTTACAACTTTAATCAGGCTGTATTTTAGATGATAAACGTTACTATTTTGGGTCATTTTTCAAAATTCCTATTTTTAAGAGTGTAAGAAGGCAAATAATAACACCTATGCTTAATTAGCTTAATTACGTGTGCTATAGCTTCTCTAATTAATCTTTTTAAAGCCTGAGATCATCCAAAGCTCAAAACTGAAATATATATAATAACTGGCGCGACCCTTATTTCTACTGTACTTAATTCGAATCGGTCACATCAGTCAAGGTGTTCAGTGGTCACTTATAACTAGAACTTCACAGAAAACCAACAATTATGCTGGCATAAAAGAAGCAATATGGTCATTTATCCGGTGGGTTATCAGGCTAAATACTATCGGGTCAGTTTATATTTTTAATGATTGTTTTGTTTATGACAGATGGTCTATCTTTACACTCTTAAATATGCCTCATTAAATATTGTTTTACAAGATTTCTAGTCAAAATTTGATCAGAATATATAGTCAAGTTTGACAAGATTCTGGTCAAATTTACAAGACTTTCTAATCAAATTAGATATCCTCGTAAAATCATATTTTATACGGCACCTAGTCAAAGGTGACGAGGCATTTTAAGAGTGTACTATTCGCTTCATTTAAATGAAAGCAGAACATGGTTTAGATAACCACATAAGAATTACGTAATAAAATTAGTTAAGCATCCGCAATTTATGCAATGAATTTTGTACAGTAAAAAGAAAGTTAGAGCAATTTGAGGGTGCTATTTGGTAACCTGATATACAGACATTGCAAGGCAACCATTTGCATTCTGTAGTCCATGGAAACACATTTTATTCGAAAAAAAATGCCTTTTTTACACATTATTCAATATTGAATACAAAAATCCTGTTGGTTGGTTCCGTGAAATACGCACGTACCAACCCTCTTTAATTCTAATTTATTTATTAGATTAATAATGAGAGGTAGGCAGGGTACGCGATGACGCAGACATGCATTGGCGTAACCAGACTTTTTACAAATGGGTGGAAGGGGTACCGACGCATTTTCTAAGGGGGAATTCGGGTTCTTCTCCATAGACACGTACACATGGTTCCTTTCAGTGGCAGGTGGTTGGGGGGGGGGGCAAGGGATCGAGCTGGGGGAAATACCACACCACTGGTTACGCCACTGCAGACATGAATTACTCGCTCCCCAACATATCTGTATGAGTAGATACACGAGTCACACGAGTCAGAAAGGTAATTTTCACCGTAAATGATTCTTCTCCTACATTTCAAACACTATGGCCATAATGACAAATGTTTATGAAGTTAGTGACCCATATACAGATTGAGCTCCTCCAGTATTCACTTTCCCAGCGGTCTAAAGGTTAATGTCACCCAAGTACTTATGGACCGTATTCAATAGCCAGCCATGTTGGTGGACAAGATAGACGCATTCCAGTACTACAATACATTCACGTCACCTGTCAATGATCCCTGTGCAATTGCTAAACATGGATCGATTGACAGCTTTTAAGCTGTATTAAAATGTATTGTAGTCCTGGAATGTATGCATCTTGTCCACCAACATGTCTGGTGGCTGACGTCATATTGAATACGGTCTATAGTATGATTTTACACATCAGCTTCAGATCCTCTACATATGTGATTACAATTTATATTTCTTGTTGTAACAGGTGTGTGAAAATGACACGATTGTTGTTCACGTTTCTAACTTGATGGCCAACGATGAGAGCGTCACCATCCATTGGCATGGAATGCATCAGAGAGGTACACCATACATGGATGGCGCGCCTATGGTTACCCAATGTCCGATAATCAAAGATACTTCTTTTACGTATACCTTCAGAGCTTCTCCTCGAGGAACTTCTTGGTATGTATGGCATGAAAGAACATTATCGAATGTTTCCCAATCTCTAATATTTGAGGCAAAGGACAAAATGTTACTGCAATGCAAAAATTTAAAAAGTTTCTTTACAAGAGAATAGGAGATGGGCTCTTTATAGGTACATCGCATCAAAGGACAAAAAAATGCTCGGATGGATAAGGACTTGGTTAAGAATCTCGCCAAGTAACTGTAATCAGGTGGAAGTTTGCGCACCCGCACGAAGGATGGAAATGGAGAGTAAAGGACTTTTTCTATTTCGATATATTTGAGTTTATATAACCTAAGCCAATAAGTTTTGAAGGTGGTGCAAAATTTTGCACAGTGGCAGTTTTGAAATTTCCAATTAGTTGGCTGCTTCCATGTCCAAAAAATCACTAAACTAAAAATCCCTTAAAGTATTTCTGATAGAGACAATATGTTTGCGGTTCTTCCGGGTGTTTTAAGGCACGATGAAGTGTTAATAGAATTGATCATACACATTGCCACAAAAAATCCAATATGGCTGCACAAAAGTCCAATATGCGCTTGAATCATTAATTGAACTTAATTCCTCATTTACCTATTTATGATATGCAGATAAGTGAATACATAAAATATTTCTGCAGGGGTCCAAAAGCTGTTACAATTGAACACAACTGCAAGAATATTTTAAAACACCTCTCCGAATGCATTTCGGAAAGCATCCAGGCACGTGGACAAGTGGTCTCCATATTTTGCAGTGTATGAGGCTTGTATCTAAGTCTATATGAATGTTTTATGCTTACAATTATGAGACTAATGTTATTTGGTTACTATAAACCATTATTTGGCATTTCTTTGTAATCGACATTTTTTATATTCAACGATAGCAGACAATATAGCCACCTTTAAAGATATTTAAACCTAGTATTATATCTTATTCTATGTTAGTTACATCAACTAACTATTATTCTAAAGGTGTAAATGAAGGTTGGGATAAGCCATTTGACAATTGACATCCTTATCTGGCATTTTTGTTTCGTTAACATGCAAAAATGTCAAGATAGTGGGCCCAATATGGTTGTCTTTTTACCTTTTTAAAAACTATAAATTACGATACATCTGTATTGTATTTAGTTAAGCATCCAAAACGATTATTAAAGTTTAAATGAAAGGAGAGATCTATGTCTTGAAATTACAACTAGCGTCTGTCTTATGGTATGTTTGTTTGATAACATGCTTAAAATTCAAATGGCGGCCAATATATTCGAATATATGACAATTTGTAGGTCTTAAAGATCTTAAAAAAGGGCAGTCATATGCAGCTCTTGATTGGTAAGCATGTAAACATTGGAAATGCTAGATATGAGTTCTACTGGGTATAGAGCCCAGAATTATGCTCTATCACAAATACTTGAGGAGTTATGGTCAATGGATGATTTCGGGACATATTGGATTTGGGGTGGCCATATTGGATTTGATGGTAATGTTGTGATCAATTCACATCAAGAACTGGCCAGTAGTTCCTCGTGTTTTAAAACTGGATAGAGAAACAAAAATATGGCCATTTGAATGAAATTGAAGAGGCAAGCGGCCATATTTTGGATTTATAGAAAATGCCACTGCACGAATTTTGCACACCCTCCAGATATTATTGGCCGGCTTAGGTCCTTATAAAAAAATCAATCGATAGAAAAGTCTGTACTCCAATTCAACCCGTGCGCCCACAATTCCTCTGACACTGATTTCTGCATCTAGATATAGTAGAGATAATAACTTCGTAAGGCGCTTTCTTGCACATTTCCACAACCGGTGGATGTCATACTACATGACTCAGCAAATAATACTTATCATCGGTCACGAATAAATAAACCTTGAGCTTCTTCTTCTGCGTCAATTAACAATTGACCGTATATTTCATCAAAAGTAAACGAAGATGAACAAGATCCTTGAAAAAAAAAGTTGTTCGGCAGCTGTGCCCAAAAGTTGTCCAGGACCAAAACCAATAAAACCTATGCGTAACCCATTTCTATTCAATATTACCGCGTTTTAGAAGAAATCGAACACCATTGGTATTCACCGACTATATGAAATACTGGTAAACTCTGTGCCGATCAGGATGAGATTATTAAAGAAAAAACTGATGGGGGGGGGGTCGGACACGAAAAATAGCACTCAGGGTATGATGCTGATGTTGATGCCGACTTGAATTAACCGTTGCTGCTAAGTTGGCTGTCCTACCCCCCGGTGATTTTGTATTAACAAATGCACGGTACCATATTGCATGTGTTGCATAAGGTCGCTGGACACTCTTTACATTTGCTTTTCTAAAAAACGTGGTGAATTGAATGAGATGAGGTTCAGCAAAAAGTTACGGGTCTTGATTATGCATAAAGATGGTAGGTCAGAGCAGACGAACACATTTCTTTCATCTCTCGTTCATTTTTGTTTTAAGTTTCCAACAAATGATGAAACGAGGCATTTTTATTCGGGAACGAGGACAGCTCAAGCTAAATCAGGACAGTGTTAAAACACCGTAATCTTCAACCGATGGAAATAGCTCTGAAGTTCTAGATAAAAACGATTCTGAAGTGCTTTGTATGGGATAGTGTCAGACTTCAATGAGCGATCATATGCATGACTAATAAAGCTTAACTCTCTCGTTGAAGTCTGACGCAAGATAGTCTGTGCACTATTTACACGGAGAAAAGAAGTCATGGAAACAGGCCTGGGACACTTGGTATGGGACACAAAAATTCCACACCCGCAATCCGAGCGTTACTGACCATTCAGGATGGTCGATCTTGAAGTATCCTTTAGAATCTACACTGATTTTATTTCGGTCTTTCAACACATAGATTGATATTTATCTGTGCTTACAAGTGTATTGTTTTTTTCAGTAAAAGTGATTTTTTCAGTAAAGTATTTCTGATCAGAAATTTTAGTTTCCTGTCAATTCTCAGTTGGAAAAAGTACCTTATGAGGAATTCTACAAACGATCCTTCACTTTTAAGCTGCCTACATATTTCTAATTTGATGTCTTTCTAATAAATCAATGATAGTGTCTTTAAGGGAATCCACCACGCTTATCCAATTACAACGCAACGCCAGTGCTAAGTTATGTTGTACGAGAAATTGGGCGCCTCTTCCTCTATAGTAGGAGGTTGCGAAGAAATTAAAACGCATGGACGCGAACGCCTTTGTAACGCATACTATCAAAACCCACCTTTCTTGCGACAGAGTT
>JAMKCH010056296.1:0-16227 GCA_023653785.1 Ophioderma brevispina
AACAAACAGCATTTAATAGCCCGTATCACGCTGATTGAGCGAGAATTTTAAAAGCACAACCTGGCAGGTACTCAGCATATTGCGGCATTCTTTGTTTTTGCCTGGCATTGACGTCCACATGTCACCTCATCTATAGCATACTATGGAGAACCACAACATAGACAATACGAAATTCATGAACATAACTTCATGAGGCATGCTGATCAACGAAAATGGCCGGTTTGCTTTTTGCTGTATTTTGAGTGCAAAGGGGGTGAAAATTTCAGCAATTTAAAATGGTCGCCAAATACCACCAAAAACTTTTTTGTCAAAAGATATAAATGTCGTAATTTTCCTCCAGAGTGTAACTAGAATTAACCTTACTCTTCTACCACGAAACCTTTTGTGGGCAACTGATTAATATTACATAATTATTAATCAGACAATCTAGCCCCGGTAAAATTGAACCCAATCCAGATGGCCGTCAATATCATACAAAACTTACAAGACCTTAATTTTAGGCGTACAATTCCACAATATTTCAGTGTTATTAAACATACTCTCTCTCGAAGGTGATATATTGGTGATTATTTTTATCAACTTCTCAGTTTTAAGTTGTAGCCCAAGGGGTAAACGTGATCAATTCAAAATACCATAGACTATTGTATAGGTCTAAACCAGATTGTAAAGTAATCCCCACTATCTGTTTTAGTCTAGGTGTTTGATCAACTTTATCGACGTATAATTTTGGTATGCCGAGTTAACTTCTGGCTTTGAGTGCAAAGGGATCAAAATTACAAAATGTGCTCACCAAATACATTTTTAACACTGAATAGTTAAAGGTGGGTATTAGTTTGCATAGCTAACTAGTCGTCTGCCCCAGAAAAGTACTGTTTGATCAAGTCCAAAGACTGACAAGGATCTTTACTACATGATTTCCATTTCTCCGTACTTTGATAGATACGAGAAGTATATGTTTTAAAGGTCTGATTTGTATGTAGCAAATTAAAATTGTAGACTGGAATGCCTGGATCTGGTTGCCTATATGAGTTCTCTTCTCTTCAAATGGACGTACAAATGCCCATTTAAAAAAGGCCACCAAAGCATATCTCCCAAAATCAGAATTACCGTTATAATTATTAGGTAAAATATGTGGCCATTCAATGTTATTTTATATCCTTTCCGAATTTAACTTTGAGAACTAGCTGAGCAACATACATTCCAAAATGATATCGCGGCATACCTTAAAGACACTATCAGTGATTGAAAAATATTGAAATTTGGCCTGAATAGCTTCAAGTGAAGGATAAGTCCTGTAACATTCTCATAAGTTACTTTTCCAGCTGTAGCATTGCAGAAAATGAGAAAAAAACGGCAGTGTTCCAAGATACGATTCTCCATTCAATTACGTGTTTGTAGTAAGTGTCCGGTTCGACAATCAGGACTAAAATTCTCACGATCCGTCCTTATTGGTTGCCTGGTCTTAAATCATTTGCAGGGTATGTTAGGATACAATGTATCTGTACTTGTTACATACAGCCAAAGATCTGATTTTTGATGATTTTTTAGATTTGCTGAGTTAGCAAATCACTGATAGTGTCTTTAATTGCAGTAAACTAAGACTAACAGATCATTATGTTCCTAACACCTTTAACTAATAAAATGAATAGGAGATCTTCTAAAGTGTGACACTCAATCATATAAAGCTATCATTTTTTAATCTTGTAACTCAAAGAGATAATTCTGGCATTTATTATGTGCATCAGATTTCCTTCCTTAACATTCACAATATCACAATATAAAATATATAATTTAAGAAGTATTACTTCAAAATTTCAATAAGTTTTGAGTACGTTCCACAGAATTTTTCACATATTTTAGGTTAAAATCGTTTCTCTTGTTTTTCCTGCAATTGGGACTATTTTTTAATCTCTTGAAACAATTAGAAAACAGAACTGGTTTCATTTTATAATCATTCTTCATTTATGGACCGAATATGATGCAAAAAGTGTATTAAACGTTTATTAAATCGCTTCGTTTTCTTCGATTTTCCAACCATCTTTTCTAAACTTACTTCCAGGAAGAGTTCAGCAAGAATAAATTACATCCTAAACTGATTTAAAATATATATTTTAGAAACACATTGCAAATGGGTCTGCTCCTGAGTATCTTTTACATGATATTGATTTGTACTTTTGTACTTGTTCATTTTCTGATTGTACTCGTTTACATGTTTCCCAAAAACCAACAGAGTCATTGGGGACAATGCCTTCTCTGTGGCAGGGCCACGGCTTTGGAACACTCTCCCAATTTTTTGTAAGAGGAAGCACCGTCTCTCGCTGTCTTAAACATAGGTTAAAAACTTACCTGTTCTCATAATGGTCAATGTTCAGTCACCTATTTCATTGCTTCTGTAAACTTACTTTCATGCCTTTGGTGCATTCATTTGTATTGCGCCTTGAACTGTGTCAAAGCCGGTAGAAATATATTATGTATGTATGTAGGTAATACAAATGGTCATAATCTTCAGTACCTTTACAAAACATTACTTTCATCTGTTCTAGAACGTTTCATTCGTAGAGATTACTCTTACAGTAATAGATTTATATAAAAAGAATTAATTGGAAGTAAGCTATCTTTGTTTTGAACTCTATCTCTCCTCTTTGAACATAAAGAATTTATCACAATTTATTTCCAAATTAAGTTTGTCTTCTCAGTAACTAATGCAAAAGGCTTTTGTTTGTAAGATTCAACAATCTATAGATGTCTTTCGAATGAGTCCAAACAACATATACAAGCTTTTTCTCAAAAATTGCTATTATTACTTTTTTCAAAGCAACTCAGGTCTCGATTCCCTTATTCTTTTTATGTTTTAAAAAAACAGAAAAAAATAAAAAAGTTTAAACAAGTTTATACATTAACATTTTAATATATTCACCATTCGCTGAAATTGGAATCTGTTTCCAAAATGCGAATGTAATGTCTTCAAATAAATTATCCCGCTTGTATTCATTCCCCCCCTTAACGAACATAGCTTTGCTATATTGCGTCTTATATTTCATTACACTCATAAAATAGCGTTGTTGGAGATATTATTTACACTTATTTTGCAGAAAATACCATGGATTTTAATGAACACTGATAAAAAAAAAAAATAGTTTTGACCACTGATAATGTCTTCCACATCTTCAAATTTACAATTTAGTTCAAGAAGAAATCATACTCCCATGGATTCAACGATTCTCTACGATTCTTTTCATAGTACACCATTGTTTTGATATTCCAGATATCCATTTTATATTAAGAGGCACAATTTAATATTCCAATTAGGCATATTCCAATCCTATCATTCCACCTACCCCAAATTAGTTTCTCTTATAACTTTCCCACACAGAACCTGACCTTTTTGAAATATATAGTAGATTCCCAGCATATAGTGAGTGTGGGATTTGAAGAGTTTTTTATAACCGCTTTTTTTTTTTTGCCAAAGTATGATTTTTTCTTCTTCTGATCAGTGTTTTTTTTTCCAATTGAAATCAATTAGAAACAAGCCATTTAAACCGGGGTTTTCCGTGCATTTATGACTAGCGGACAATATGGCCAACAGCAACATGATTGAGCATTTTGAAAAGTTTGACCCGTGTGCCTTAAATTGGCCTCTATTGAAAAAGTAACCCCACAATTTGAGAGTACAACTGCCTAGAATTACACCACATTTGAGAGTACTAACTACCCCGCATTGATATCTAGGTCAATACTAACTACCAAGGTTGTCAAACCTTTCTGTAGTGGGGTTTTTATGTAGATGACGTTTGACCTGGGTCCGGCTCCTGCTTTAATTGCAGTCTTATAGGTCTACGGCATCTTCGAGGCCCCTAACATTAACTATTACTAATTTTTGCAGTGGTGGTGTCAGCATTTTAAGATCCCAAATGTTTTCTTTTACGAAAGGTAAAGACCATACTACTCGGCGTCTTATGTTTACTGAATTTAGGCATGCCATGGGAAAGTGGTGTTGTAGACAAATGACTGAACTATAACAGATAGTTCGGGACCAATCATTAATAATGGAAATGATAACTACATTCTCGTCTGAACGATTCCCTCAACTTTCCTGTTTAGCAAGGCCTACAAAGTGACTATACACAAATTTAATAACGCCTATCATAGTTTTAGGCCTATGTCTCTTTCTTATTCGAAGACAACTAAAAATAGAATGTCATGGCATTTATATGTGAAATCGGCTCAAGTAGTCTTCCTTCACCTGTCCTTTCTTTATAAATAAATTTTTGAATAAAAAAATCACTTTTGAGGAAGTATAATTTTTTAATTTTAATTATGTCAGTATTTTGGCTGCCATTTTGAATTTTTCTCCTATTCTGGGCTGTGGGGAAAGAACTTACCTGGTAAATATTGAAAATATGCCACTTCAAGGGACGGTATATATAATTATGTCGGTTAACTTTTAAAAGTAAAATGCATTAATTACAAAAAAATAAATATGTAATTTTTTTTAATAGAATTAATATTTCAATTTGAATTTGCTCCTATTTGGGCTTGGTGGGGAAGACTTATGCCCTGGGAAGTTATTGAAAATATGCTCAGCTTCAGTACGGTATATAGAAGATGTCGGGTAACTTTAAAAGTAGAAATGCATTAAATACACAAAATAATATGAAATACTTTTGCATTTGGCGGTTCATTTTAATTTTTTACATTTTGATCCCGTTGCACTCAAATTCAGCAAGCAACCGGCATTTCATAATCAGCACAAAAAAATCAGTCCTGGAAAGTTGTTTAAACCTTCTACTAAAAAACTGCCTGTACTTCCTTAATTAAGCATCATTTTGAGAATCTCGTCTAGTCTAACAATAGTTATAGACACCGCATGAAATGGACGTTGTAACCTATGCCACCGGTTTACACTTCTCTGATACTTTCCCTCCAAGACAATGGATTACGAACTCTGGAATTTAAAATGAACTATCCAGAAACTGAAACTACGATATTGTATACGAAAAAATGCAAGCCACTCCGTGTTATATACTTTTTTTGCAAAATGTGTTTTTAAAGCACCATCAGGCCCATTCTAAAGAATTTAAAAATATTTGAAATTGGTTAAACAGCTTAAAAATGAAGGTTAAGTCTACGTTATTTTTTCCTACTTACAAAATGGACAGAAAAGGATAAAACAGCAGTGTTCAAAGATATTACGAAATTTGAATTTTGTGTTGTAGTAGGGGCCCGTACAGGCACTTATGATTTAAATATCCAATGTGTCCATTATTAGGCTGCCTTTGATCTTATATATGCTTTGTATGTTAGATACCAACTTGTTTGACAGACATGCAAAATCTGATTTGTGATGATTTTTTTGTCGATTGTCTTATATAGACAAATCACTGATAGTGCTGTAAATATGTTATGTATAGGATCAATAGTCAGTACTCCCTTGTATCTGTGCGCAGTTGAATTCTCACGCAACAAAAGTATTTGAAATAAACTCTCAACAAACTCACAGCATTGTGCTTGTTCAATGTTTATTAAAACATATTGGATGCATCGAAAATCGCCAATCTTGGACTATAGATGAGGTGACATCAATGGTTTACAAACACAAGTAGCACTGCACCATATCTTTTAAACCTGCAGGGGGGGTAGGACACGTCTGGCTCGATTTGGGCATTGGGGATTTGCCAAACGGTATTTGTGGACTGCTACGTGCAGTTTACTATGGCAGTCTCGCCCAGTGACCATTAAAAAATCATCGCTTAACCTTTGTTCAAAAGATCTTAGTAATATATGATAATATGTAAGAAAATTACTATTGAATTCAAAATCCGTCGGGGTTAGTGGATTAACCCCGCTGCAAATAGTGTAATTTCCAATAACTGTCCTTTAGAATTTAATTACTGACCAAGGCTTAGTCTGCATCAAGTCTGTGTGTAACCGTTCGATATGCGTAGAGCGCCCTCCTACCGTTAAGTCTTTGAAACAGACTAGCACCGGAAGTTGATGTCCTTTTTGAATTTGCACTGTGCTGTTGAGGTTGTCATGTCCTACCCCCCCTCTCACACTGTAATAAACCCATTAGGCTCGTGGCAAATACTTTTTGACGATGAAAATGTTAAAATTACACAACTCTATATTTTTTGTCAGTCAAGATAATACATAGACAATCACAGTCGGATAAGTAATCAATGAAAACATAAAAACCAGTGTAATTAATTCAATGTCTAATCTTTTGTATTTAAAATTTTAAATGGGACCGGTGGGTCAAAGTTCAATTGATCTCTCAGCACTAAATTCCCAATCACTGACCTCTACACACAGGATAGCGGGCTGCCGCACAGTTTGATGTCGCCAGTGTCACCACTGCCTGTGCACATATTCCACACAGGTGTTCTATTGCTTTGACAAGTGTAGGCATTGTTTTCCCGCCATATTGTTGAGGTAAAAAAACAACCTTCCTGTTGTGACACACGCGGCTCAGACACGCTATCCATGTGGTAGAGGTCAGGTGATTCAAATCCACCATCTTCAACGTTTTATGACCATGCTCTTAATCCCTTTTTCAATACTATTAATTCGGTGTGAATGGGTTAGTGAATAATCAATACTAACAGCCAGGCAGTATATTAGTGTTGTATTTTCAGAATAATAAATTTACACACAAAATATAAACTTAAAAGTCGACAGTGCACAGAAATTCGAACTATGGAGTAGTACAGGGTGACCCAATAAAAACTTTACCCAAAATGAAAGTGGAATATTTCCCTTTTTTTTAGAAGTTATAGCTGTGAATTTTTATTTTATCATAAGAATGTTTAATTGAGCATCTTGCCTGAAAAAAATGGTCATTTGGGGTAGATTGGTTCCTCAGAATGGTCACTGACAATCAGTCAGCAACCAGACTATGATCCACGGAACATCATGTCTTCTTAGGCATGGACATCCCCATGCCCAAATCGAGCAGCAATTCGTGTCCTACCCCCCCCCCTTTGAACACAAGACAGAAAAATGTATTAAGCACAACTGCAGACTAATCCATGGGTATTCATGATGGCATGATAAGTACACATAAATTGTTTTGGCAACTGGCTTTTCAAATCTGACATGGGTGGCAAAAGTGCGGGAGCTGGGTGCGCCGCTCACAGGAAATGAAAGCTCAAATTGAGGAAATGAGACAAGGTCAAAATAACAGCGGAAGAATCTTGATGGAAAAAAAGAAAAATTAAAATCATTTTGAATTTTGTGATGTTTATGTAATAAGGGAATTGAAAAATAGAAAGATGGGGAATAGAAGAGTTCTCTTAAGACCATTCTTAGGACAAGGACCTCTAAGTAAAGGAACCTAGGGGAAAGCGAGGAAAAGAACCTAGGAGAAATTGAGGAAAGAAACTGAGGAAAATGGTGGGAAAAAAACCTAGGAAAATACGAGGAAAAGACCTGGTGTGAAATGTGAGTGGGGAAACCTAGCAAAAATGTGAGGAAAGAACCTAGGTGAAATTAGGAAAAGAAAATTAGGGAAATTCTAGTGGTATGTGAAGGAAAATAATAGCAGGGAAAATGTGGGAAAGAAAGTTAGGTAAATGTGAGGAAAGAAACCAGAAGAACTGGTGAGGTAATAGAAACTGCGGTGGAAATGTGAAAAAGAAACCAAGAAAAATATTGAGGAAGAGAAAATGAAAGTGGTTTGTAAACATGTGGTTGATGTGGATATTAGAGAACAGAAAATTAGAGTATGATATGAGTGCAAAAATTTAGAAGCCTTATAACGTTGCTCAGATAAGTCGGTCAGTTTGAGGAAGACAGAAGGACAAAAAAGAGGAATCAGGAAATCAATGTTCATATAATGTTAGTTTTGGGGAAATATAAGTAGGTCTGTTAATTATGTCATATGATTAACTGAGTTGCCCATCAGGGAACGAGTATCACCTTCCAACGAGGGGTGAGGATTGAGCGTCAACCAGTGATGCCAATCAGAGGAAATCATGGGGGTGGAGTGCAGCGGACAACTCAGACAAGAAAACCAACATTTACTACTATAACCCCATATAACCATTTAAAGTAATAAATGAGAAACATAAATGAGAAAAATACTTTCAGATACCTAAATTTGACCGACTCACTTCCGGTAAAATGGGTTCTGGGGACGAGGCTAGTGGAATCGGGGCCATGGCCATTTAATCCAAGAAATCAAAAATAGTCGTATTAAAGGTTCTGAATAGCTTAAAACTACAAAAGCTTCCAGGGGCTCAGAACCTGGCCCTGTAGGGGCTTGCCCCTGTATCCCTTTCCCAGGCCCAAAGCACGTGTCCTAGCCTGCCTTAATAATGATCCGTAGGAAAATTCTGCCCACATGGATAGAAAAACAAACACATACCTACTGATTTGTTTATTTTTAACATTTAACACAGCGGTTATTTCCATTTTAAGGAAGGGAGACGAAGAGAGGAAGAAGAGTGGATTGGCTCATGAGGAAATATATCGATTGGCCAAAATCTTGCTCCTGAGGAATAAAAAACTTTTGCACCCTGAAATCTGAAATCATAGAATGATTCCGTCAGTGCGCTGTAAGAGCAGTGCCGTAGCGCTTCACGGAAGAATAGATAGCCAATACCGCAGTTGCATCACGGGACTCTATATGAAACGTCTACCAATTTACTATATTATTATTTGTTTTAGAAGTTAGAGATTGCAATAAAACATCGGAGTTGCGATTGAAAGTACAAATAACGAAAGCTGCTATCAGATATTTTAAACAGCTTTTGAAATGTAAGAATTTCCTTGGTTGATGCCGGTTAAGGACAGCGCCTGTGATAAAGAGAGAAGGAGGCCCTCTATAATCATAATAGTTATATTTCACCATCAAGTTTGGAGTCGGGGTGGTGTTTGACAACTACTTTATCATGTTACGTATGGTGCTTTTTATCCCCAAACTACACTTGTCTCAAGAAAACAATGAGAAAGAATGACGAAACTTCAGGCATGCTCTCTGGAAAAAGCAAAGCCTTAGAGAATGTTCATTCAACTGACATTGATACTTATATGAAGAAACGGGAAGAGGTTGCTAAAGCTGACCTTTGTCAGGGGCTTGTAAGTGACGGCCTATAGAAGGCCTTTTGTCCTTATAAGCTACAAAGAGGATACACGAGGCAGCCCTTTATTACAATACCAAAACCTTATAGCTTATGCTACTAAGATTGCCCTTTTTCTTATCTGAATTAGATAACCGTCGCACACCAAGCAGACTATGGAGCCTACAACACAAGTGGCCCATGACCGCGCTATTATATCATGAGCAATTACACAATATGAGCTAATAAAATTACAATTCCCCTGGCGCAGTTCAATAGCGTTCATTCACAATTGTATTGAGGCAAGTACATCCCCTGGATTTAAGTATATTTATGATACCAGGACGTGAATGTCAGCGGTTGTTAAAATGGGCTCATCAAGGATACTGAACCGAGCCCTTGGTAGATAGCATCCTTACCAATGTTATATGTGTGGTTTGTATGTAAAAAGTTTGTTGTTGTTTTGGCAATTCCATTTAGTGTTCCGGCCCACCAGAAAAACACAAATGCAAAATGAGGTCTTTCCACCAAGAACCAGAAAGCCCACTCAATTATGTTGCAAATAATATAGAGCACTCCTTGGAACGCGGCATTGTGGTTCTTGGGGTGGAAAGGCTTCAAATATGGAAATTTTAATTGGGTCATTGAAGCCTGTTGATTAGAAAATCACATAAAAAACCGACTTTTGGGGAATTTATGTCAATGGGAATTTTTTTGAAAACTTGCAAAAGGTAAACTTTGAGGCATGTCGCTTTATTATGCAAAACGTTTCAAGAGTTCATCCGTCTCATGAAAACTATAGAGGGGGCCATTCATCATATCGGCGATGTCCTTCGTTTAATGAAAACCAGGTAGTACGCGCTGCGTATTTAAGTTATTTTTAGTGAACGCTCGCCGTCATACCGCGTTTTGCTACTTTCGCGCGCGCCTGCCTACGTTGAGTCTCGTTGCGTATGATCGTTGCCCCGTCGACCACAACACCGCGCACTGACTTCGATTGTTGTCACTGGGTGTGGCAGTTCTTTTCTTGTTGTATTGAGCCGTAAAACATCGCGAATGGATTAAAGAGGACCTAAATGATAATCGTGGAATGACCTTAAATGATTATCGTGGAAGACTCGGCCTCCGGGCATCGTTTCTTCCACTTAAAATAATGGATCGCCTTGGGTTCCAATTCGTCCTAAAGAGAGTACCGGTTCCAAAAGCAACCTTTATTCCCTCTAATTCAAATCCTGGTCATGGTCCTGAAGCATGATTTCTGGCGGTCGAAAGCATTAATTCAATGAATGGAAGAATTAAGACCAATCTCGTTGCAACATCATTCACGCGGCGTATTTCACTTCCCACTGAAAAAAAATGTCTTCTGGCGGATCTGCACTGTTGACTTTTCTATTACTGTCCATTCAGTTAGCTTAGACCCTCGGTTTTTAATTAATATTAGAGAAGGTAGAGGTGGCGGGAAAAAATCGTGAAAGAAAAGTTTGTATTCACGAAATTACCCAACAGGAGTTGTACAGTTCAAACAGATGGATGGAATTTTAAACCTAACAACTCTATTGAAATTGACCCTTTTCCCCTCAAGTTTTGCAAATGATCTGTCCCGCGTCTGGTACATTAAACAAATGACGTGTGAGGTGGTCTTTGGTATTATACGTATGAGGTAGGAAGCGACAAGAGAAGATTTCAGTAGCTTTCCACAATACATTGCTTCCATTGGAGGTTTTTGTACAGGTACTGATGTGATCGTTAGAGATGGAAACATGGCTAAATTTACAATACTGACCCACCAACTTGCATTTTACGAATGTTTCATTTCTAACGATTCACGTGACTACCCGTACAAAACTTCTCTGGGAAGCGACTATCGATGTAGTGATACGCAAATGCGATCAATATCGGCGGACCAGAATACCTTGGTCGGACAGTGACCTGCTCGTATTGTATCATCTTCCTTAAAAGGACTAATACAAAGATGCACGTATTGTAGTCGTTGAAAGTTTTCAAGCGACATATTTTTGTATAGACGATCTGCCATGTGACAGTCACCGCCGGGCAAGAACCAGCGCTGTCCTGCGGTATGCGTGAGCATCTGAGGGCTTGTGCTTTAAATTCGCGCTCAATCAGTCTAATAGCCCATTGAATAGTGCTGTAGCTTTATGTGATGTCCTTCGCACTTCGATCACGTCAGTAGAGCCCAGTGCTAAGTTGCATTTGTAAATATTGATATCACACCTCTATAAACCCACCATGAATAACACAAAGTTTTCTCAGGCAATGAGTGACTACTTCAAAATTCGGGAAGATATGACGCTTTTTATACATCAACATTGTTGCTGATATCGATCAATGATTTCTCTGTCAAAGAGCATGCAACCTTTTATTTTACACACCTATCTTATAATTGACCATTCCTGAAAAAGGTTTATGCTCTTATGAATATGCTCTGTTCCTTGCCTATTGATGGCCAAAAATCAAGAAATTGAATTGACTTGGGTGTGAAAAATACTTTTCCAGCACGCACCTTCAAATCTTGTTGGGTATTAGATAAATACCATGTTCTTTCACGATGTTCTCCCGACACTAAAACCTTCTCTAATATTAATTAAAAACCGAGGGTCTAAGCTAATTGACTGGACAGTAGTATGGTACAGCCACCAGAACAAATCGCTTACGGAATGCTGTGTGACGCTCCACCATGTACAAAATTATATTACTTTTGTATGTCCTAGATACGGAAAACATGAAAAGATCCATTGTATGTACCGCCGCCTCGTGACTCCTAGCTGATACTAATCTTAATGCTGTCGTTGATTAATTTTGACTTGCCAGACTACTCCATATCCCTCACGAGTTTGATCATCGCATGCAAAAAATGCGAAATTGGCTGCAACTTTAACCATTTTTTACAAAAATTCATAGGGGTCCACGAAAGATTAGTCTCACCATTTGATGTAGAAATTATGTTCTATAGAGATGACAGTTTTGTTTTCAGGTGGACACCCCTAGTTTTTAATGAGATTTAAATTTTGCTTGTATCATTCTAATGTGTAAGCACGTGGTGTAAGCAAAATTGGCGCTGCCGTTTTCAACTTACCCTATTGCTGCAGCTCAAGTGAAAAAGGGCCCTAGATTTCTACCAACCAGGCCGAAAGAATCAAGTTGCAACATAGCTAAAATTGGATCATTGTGTTGTGTATTCATGAAAATACGTGATGACAAAAATAAAAGTGATGGCAATTTTGCATAAACCATATTTCTCAAAATGGGCGCCCTTTTCAAAGTAATCGCACTAATGGTGACTTAGTGTTTGGAAAGGTAATGTTGTCTGGTCGATGTTCAAGTATACAGTTGCCAGAATTGTCTGAGTCAGGAATGATACACACAAACCGCTATTTTTCACGATGGCCGACATCTCGTCAAAGAAAACGTATATTTCTTATTATATACCTATGAAGATTGTTGTGGGTCAACATTAGTGTTTTTCCTGGGTCCATGAGTTCCTAAACTTTCTCAAAACTGTAAGAATGAATATACAGTGATTTTTATTTCAATTTTTTTTATTTCCCTATTTTCAAGATAGCCCAATATTTTTAAGTACAAGTACCCAAGAGTGTTTGAGTTACCACCCTACTGCATGTCAGCTAATGTTGCAAGTGATAAAAACATTAACGCAGATGCTTAATAATAATTAATAACCAACACAGACTCCTCAGTAACTCCCTCCTTATAACTCTGTCGCTTTAATGGCCCCTATGACGAAAACCCCAAAACATTGACTACCAGTAGGTGTGGCACGTGACCATTACATTGTATTGTGTTCAATTTCGAGGGCCAATTTACCTTGACACAGCTGAAACAAAACAAATAATAGTTCCGATAAAAATAATACAGGCCTTAATCAAAATTCCCATGGCAATTCCGATATATGTTTTTGGGTGAATACATATAGATGGCCAAGGCGTCCTTATTTTGGGTGGCACATTGGTACTCTTGTTGATAACAATTACTCACTACTCATCTTACGTTTGAGATATTGCTGTTAAAGTCCTTGACCTAAAAACAAATCCACTTTGTCCCAAAAATCGTCATCCTAGGTGCTGTATAGAATGAGGTATAAACGTTTGTCCTTTTTATGATTGACCATCTTTGGAAAATATCCACGTTGATGGAAACTGGCCATTATTCTTTTATATTCAATCTGACAGTTTTTTATAAATAATTTATTGAACTCCTTGACCAGAAAAATCTTACATTGACCAACCACAAATCATCTTATGCTATATATGAAGAAATGTCGTTGTGTATGTCAATAAAATGTCATCCATCTTGGAAAAGGTCGGCACATGCAAAACATTTATAGAGTTTTGGGAATCGTTTTGAACTCCTTGACCCCGAAAAAAACATTTTACAAAATTAACACAAATTGTCTTCATTATTATGTGTTTTTGGGCTTTAAGTGGTCCCCCTTTTTGAAATTGCGTCGTACTTCAAATTGCCAGCACCACTTTTAATTTTTCATATCACCGTTTTCAAATAACTCCACATCCTACGGTCAATTTTGCTATGATGACAAATGTTATTATCCCGGCCTCGGTAGCCACTCTCCAAACCTGGTTGATGCTGCAGCACTACGTTGCCAAGTTTGATCATTGTTACGACGTTACGGCGATTGTAAACGTGTACTGTGAGATTGTTTTGTTTGTGACAGCAGTACTAGGGAATAATTAACGCGACGTAATCGTAATGCCCGGGATCACATAGTGAAATGGATATGGGTTTAAGCGGGCTCTTCCAAACCCAGGCCCCACATGTCAACAATTTTCTTGGCCCCTAGTTAAAAGTTACAACTTGTTCAAAATAATAATCTCCGCCAAATAAAATTCTTCCGGAATGTCGGCAAGGGGAGCCCCATGAGCGTTAGGTCATTTCTGGGGTAAACCGGGGGAGTGGAAGTTAATTTGGGGGGAAAACTTCCCAAATTTTGGCCCTAACAACTTCCAATGTTGGCCAAAAGCGCTGATTTTTCCCAATTTGGAGATCGCTGATTTTGGCAAAAAATCGTCATTTTTCTTTCTGGCGGGGGGGGGGGGGGTGGTGGGGGGGGGGGGGTGGGGGTCAGATAAAAATATTAGGGGGCGCAATTTCCCTCCTGCCCCCTCCCCCCGCTGGTGCCGCCAACTGATTATCTTAAAGTTTTGTACACTAATCAATAGTATTTTGTTGGTTTTTCTGACAAAACCCAAAAATGTGATGATTATCCCCAATGGTCAAAAGGGGTCCACTTTTTGCTAATGTTTTGATCAAAAAGTCCTAAATTTAGAGAATTTGACATAAAGTCCCTCTTTTTTTGTGTTGAAATGTTCAAAAGTCAAAAAGGAAAATTTTTAGGGACTATGAGCTAATACAATCTCATTCCCATGGCGCATTTCAATAACTTCCAATCTCCATATATTGAGCAAATACACCCCCTGTTTTTAGTATGATTTATGATACCAGAACATGCATAGTCAGCTGTCGCACATCCGAGGTCTAGTGAACTCCAGCCCTTGGTAGAATTAGATGCCCCTGCCTCATATGGCATACCAGCTTAAAGGTTATATAGTTTTGTAGGACTAGTATGTTGTAAGTTTCAAGCATTTATATCCCATTTACATAATATGTCAATAGTTGTTCGCCATTGTACAGGGGTGTTTTCTTTACATAGTGGTATATTTTTAACAACACAAATCCGGGCGACTCTTTTTGTTTTCTCTTTCAATTTATGTCAGAATGGGAAAGCCAACTGCAGATGGCTTTCTTTCGATAGTAGATAACTCTTTAAACTGCCTACCATACATGACATTGTTATTCCGTTCCCGACACACAGTTCAAAATACCATCGTGCTGCACAGTCACTTGTTTGGGCATGTGACCTGACATTTCTGATCTGACTCCTTTATTTGAAGAGCGCCCCCAATTTTTCAATATTTTGATTTTTTACAGGGTTGCATTGGTAACTGGCTAGTAATCATTCTTTGTAAATCGTTAAGCTCGAAATGTCTGTGTCGCAAATCGGGAATTTGTAATTAAATATTAATATCGGAGATATCTCGATAATAATTCAACGGCTGCGGGAAAGGTCCTTCCAATAGAATAGCCGGGAATAGCGCCATGTACGTGTCCACGCTCATCCATTAGTTTTTAATGGTTTCAGGCAAGTCAGTTATAGAGGTTCAGGCTTGAGGTGGCACTCTTCATCATGGAGGGGGCGGGTATAACGTAGCATTTCAGCTCTGTCCGATAAGTACAATCGCGGATCCCAATTCTAATTAACAAAAAAACAAAACTGATTAAAAATTATGATAAATACGCATTTTGAGCATTATCGTTCGCAGATATAGTTTCTTAGACACTTATCCACATAACTGTGCAAAAATTTCAAATTTTGAAATTGGAGGCGCTCTTCAAAATGTGCTTTATTTCTTTACCCTCGTATACCGAAGGGGGTGGGGGTGGTTCCCTTCAGGCTTTTTCCCCCCGCTTGCAAAACCCCCTTTTTGGTGGCCAATTATTTAATTGTAATTGTAATTGTCAGTTCCGCTCCTTTTAATCAAAACAAACATCCACCGGGGTAAGGTAAGAACAGGGTGATCCCAAAGTGATCGATGGGGGTGGGGTGGTAACCACCCCCCCCCCTCCTGAAGAGAATACCAACATGCCAACACCTCATTCAGGACAGCACGTCAACAAAGTTCGCATGTTCAAGCAAAACTGCCATTTCCATAGACACACACAGACAGTGAAAAATTCAATTTTAAAAAAAAAAAAAATAGGAAAAATCAAATTTTCATGCGGTTTTTGACTCTACTTGCTGGGAAATGACTAGTTTATATAATTACAATTCTTTTAGAGCTATAATAGGGTGTTTGAGTGGAGTCGCTAAAATGCAAATATCATTTCCCACCCGAATTCATATTTTCGTACTTTCCTCACATATGACGTTCCTGGTGACGTCATTATAGGGATGTTAGTACTTATTTGGGTACAAGGTAAAGAAAAACCTTAACTATCCTTTGGTAACCAAATTTTACAGGAATCGGGTGTTCGTAACCCACCCCCCCCCCCTTTCGGAAAATTTGTTACAAAGAATGGCTCGGTGACGATGGTTAATGTTCCCTTATTGTTAGTT
>JAMKCH010056300.1:0-17795 GCA_023653785.1 Ophioderma brevispina
AGAGGTCTGGCCTGTGCTGTTCGGTAAAAAGAAACCTCGGCCAGTCAGGACACTAAGGTAAACCCATCCTAAAAGACTTCCTTGAGGATATTGCCAACCTGGTCTACTGTCTCAGAAATTGCATGGATCGAACTCTCTATCGGAACATCATGGCTTGACTCTTATGATGCTCTTGTGAATTTGCCTGAACAGTGACATGGCAGCCGTCAGAAAGTCCACCTCAGTGTACAGTTCCTACAGAAATGCAGCAGCACGGTTTCGGAGCATGGTTAGTGCACTCTGGGCCGAACGCGTCGCTGGAGGACCTGCTTCCAGGTCCCCTCCTTTTGGAAGATGGATCTGTTCCGTTACAAAGCAGAACTAGCGGCCATGGAAACCACAGCTGCCGTGGCCATAATGGTCTACCAGCAGGACAATGAGGCAGTCTCTAGACAGAAAAAAAAAAAAAAAAAACACCCGCTCGAGACTTTTGGGATCAGGGCAAACCGTGGAAGCTATGATCAAGCATCTGCTATCAATCCTGACGTCCGCTGCCATGGGGTCCCGTTTGACTGCCCGGAGATCCTGGTTCCAAGAGTAGGCCCCTAATATGCCACAATCTATCGATTCATTAACTTAGGCGAACACAATCCATCGTGGGGACGGTCCACCCATTAGAAGATTGTTGCGGCAACTGCGAAGTAGAGCTGCCACTCTCCCAACCAAACGACGGCCCTCTGACGGCTGTGTCTGGGATTAGGGACCCTCCTGGGAGACTGTCCGCAAACCATTTCCACTCCCGAAACACTGAAGAGATCAGCCCTGATGTCCCAATCTCGGCACCACCTGAATAGCTGAAGAATCGAATCTCCCTCCTGGCTGGGACTGATTACACCCCCTTTTTGTTGTTTATTATCACTACCTTCATATTGTCGCAGTGAACATTACTTCCCCCTGACCACGGGACCAGTGCCCCATCGAAATCGAAGGCCCGAGACGGAGGCAGTTCGGGCGGCCTGGGCGGGGAGGTGTCGTGGAGAGCGGAGGTGAGTGGTAGGCGGGGAAGAAAAAGGACCCCGGCGGGGCCAAACAAAAGAAATTGATGCAATGCCAGATAGATTGGCGAACAACTCAACGGGACGTTTATGTGTGACGAGCCACGGAAGGCTGGTCCAGACGGCTTGCCCACCGTAGAGATATGGGTGGAAAGCCCCCCCACTTAAAACGCATACGTCGTCAGGGTGTTTAAACACAGAATATCCATTGTCAGGGTGGGATAGGTCAGCAGCTAGGCTGAATGGGACTCCTTGCCTCATATGATGGTAAAGTCCAACACTGTGAAGTCTGAGGTAACCTTGTGTCTTCCTGGGGGAAGAAGGTTGTGTATTTACCACTGCCAACAATTTTTTCATCCGCTAGCTAACGCATAAATTTGAGAACCTAATGGCTGCAGTCTAATTCTTGGGACCGATCATTTGCTTTCCAGTTTATAGCGTAAAATAATCAGGGGCTGACTTCCACCTTACCTTTGGTAGTGGAGAAACACTCAGTTGGAGGAATGGGATGGTTGCACCTTATAGTTTTTTTTTCCTTCTTCAACAAATATAGATCTGTACGCACTTCATCGCTTCCTGTGTATGTTACAAACTTGATTTTCCTTTCATAATCATCCCCGAAACCAGCAAAATCACACATTCCTGTATTTTTACTCAAAATAGAAATTGGCTTATTTTTAGTCAACATATTCTGAGAATCAGTTTCCCATGATAATTACTTCATTAAAACATAACTATGACGTCAAATGGAGACCATGGAACGCTTTTTGAATATCACACGGAAAGAGATACTTATACCATCCACCTATACCAAATCAAACGGGTCAAGAAGGCTTTGTAGGCCTATCTATGAAATCCAAGGAGGTTCTTAACCAACACCTTTAAAATGTGAGGGGGGACAAATTTAAAGCACACTTCATGCAGATGTGCTCTATTTTCAAAATCAAGAAGGTGCAATTGGATCGTTTCCTATAGACCGTATTCAATATGACGTCAGCCACTCAGACTGTTGGTGGACACGATGCATACATTCCAGGACTACAATACTTCAAGCTGTCAATCGTCATGTTTAGCGAAGTTGCACAGGGATCATTGACAGGTGAATGTAGTGTAGTACTGGAATGCGTCTATCTTCCACCAACATGGCTGGCTATGAATACGGTCTATATGCTACTTGTGTGTTTGTGACCCCAAAACATTTGTATAGACACCATCATTTGTGCTTTTAGACCAAATGGTTGAAAGTTGATGATCGCATGATATTCCTTATAGGTCATTGACCTTTTACCTGATATCTGACCAACGCAGCTGCCAGAAGGCCTGCAATTTTTCATTATAATTCACAGATAGCCCTACAATTTTATACAAAAAGTCCTTTTATTAGAATTTTTTCAAGGTTTGAATCGCATATGGTCCTCTACTATGTTTATTATTGATATTTTGTTACAATTCTTGTCTATCATAATAATGAGACTTTCAAATATCTGTGCATGGGTATAACATATGCTTTTTTGAAACTGTGGTACTACTAAAATATCTCGCTATGCAGTACATATTGGCCCAAAAATTGCTCACACAAACACACACACCACACACACCACAAAGACAGACAAAACACAAAAAATAAAAAACAGAAACACCAAACAAACAAATAAAATTCCATCATAATTCCATAACAAGTTGCAACTTACAAGATGGGAATTTATTGAAGTATGACAGCCCATAACAACAAGTCAAAACCTCACACACATTACCGTGATCCGAGTACTACAATAAATGCATGACCGCTATCGCATTTGAACCTGTAACATTCACAAATAAAACCTATATCCCTTTCATTCATTCACAATTTTTTTTCTGAAATAGGCGTCTACATACCGCGCGGAGAGTGCTGCATGTACGCTCGACTATGTATTTCCTTTGGTTTTGTCACAGTTCTGTCTGGCGGGAACGCTGGCAGAGTCTTGACGCCGAGAAAAGGATTATACAGAGAGTCTAACAATCCCACTTGGCCTTTTCAAATTGAAGTTTTAATATTTAACAGAAAATAATTTTAAGGAAAAAACTTAGGGAAAATAAAAGTACCTGTATCTAAAAATAGTACCATTCACATCGGCAAAATCTAGCATGAGAGTTTTACATTTGATTTACTTTGATCAGCATGCAGTATGCAGTTTTTTTCTTTCTTCTAGTCAAGAAAAGTATGAAAAGTGGGTACTACTGTCAAGTATTTCTAGCAATACCAAAGTTCTGGTTAGAAATACTCAATCACAAATTGGAACAGCACATGTTGTTGCAACTGCCGGTTTCTTCTTCTTTTTTTTATGACACCCAGAAAAATAAGAAATTGTATGGGTGCATCAATCTTTCTCTAAACATAAAAACAAACAAACACCAAACTCATAACCTATCAATCACCCGAGAAAAAAAATACAACAAAATGTGTCCCATTTTTGTTAAATTTCTATACTGCCAAAATCAGTCCTCTACACCAAATCAATGGGAATTTGAAAGTCCATTAGGTGAAATATCTCCAAGATACCTTTTTGGAAAAAATCAATAATTGGTATGCTTGTTCCTTTCATCAATTTTCCATGACCATCTAAAACTATCAAACTTACATGAGATGGACCAGTGCATGCTCATCTCTGTGTCCCTCTGGCTTTACTCCACCTGTTGGGGTACAAAATCAATTGAAAGAGATATTAACACTTATCCCGGACTTTGGGCTACTTCTAGCCCAAATTCGCTTCAGCGGTTCCAATGTTTTAGGCCAGTCAACTTGAACCATTCCTCAAAACTAGCGAGACAGCAATTCTGACCGTAGACTGCCCTAGATTTTCTAGCCAGAGTGTCTCGCCTCGAGGCCGTTTATCAATGAAACTGCAACCCGATATCAGCTCATGTGCCCACACGTTTGTCAACGGGAGGTCAGTAATTGCCAATCTTTATCCCTAACGTCCCTGGTGTGTGAGGCCTATGAATGTGCCTAGCACGGGAAAGGGTTAAGGCTCTTCACTCTGAGCCGTTGATCGATCCACTTTTGTGATCGATCACCGTCTGTAGACTTAAAATCAGATACTTCTCCAACTCTGATACAAATTGCTGTTGTGCCTTCCTCAAATAACAGCACACACATGTCTGCCAAATGCACTTATGTAAGAGCCTATTGGCCATGTTGAATTTCCTTATTCGGTCCAATCATTATCTCTCTCGAAAATGTGCATTTTCTGTGAAAGCAGCAAAGCTCATTCAATCCTTCCTTTGTTCCATTTTTACATTTTAACGGGCGTTATTGCACATGAGTGTCTGTATTTCATAGAAAACGACTGGGCACTAGTTTTCAAAAACAGTGTCGATGCAAAGTGGATCAAATCACCTCTCTTGTAAAAGCTTTATTATGAAACATTCAAATTAGCAACTACGCTTATAAACTTTCAAGGTGAAAAGAAACTTCACTGAATACTACAAAATTCATGATTGCAAACTTCCCTGCACCTCTCTCACCCTCATATCAACAAACATTCAAATTTTGTTATAAAAAGTTGAATACAAATACAAATCACTCATTTTGGGCATTTTCCCCACCAACTTGCATGTAAATTTTGTATGCACAACAAGTCCAAATTACTGACTGGTTTCAATTCAAAAATGCATCTTCAAGAATGTCTTAAGGTGCTTGATCCGATCGTCTTTGGGACCGGACCCCTGATTTAACCACCCGGAATTAGTAATCGTTTTGATATCAGCAGAAGATAAAGGCTGTATTTTTCCTCATGTCAAATCCTGAAAATTTTGTAGCCTCAAAACCATTTCATTGCCAAGATATAAACAAAAAACGCAAATTATGGGTTAACCTCAATATAAGCACAGTGTTGAATAGGGCCTTTGGTTAATATGCATTATTGCTTCTACCATCAAAACCGCAAGTTTTGTTTCCCATGGTCCTTTGATTGGGGTATTGGCAGTGCCCAGGCTCTTATATAGTAAGATACCACAGAGACTAAATCGTAACAAGCACCTTTAAGTGTTTTTTTTGTTATTACCTATGTAGGCATGGGTAGCAAATTCCATGTCTTCGCACACCGACACTATAAACCGTTGCCCTGGCAACATGGTGCCACACCCTCACATTTAATCTGGACATCTAGCTGATCACAAAATCTGGCGACAAACATGTGCATTGCCTAAAGTCAATGAAGAGAAAGGTACAAATAGTTAGAGGGCCACAAGCCAAAACAGCATTTTTTTACCAGAGGTAGATTGTAAAGGTCATGGTCCGATGGCTATTAACCTTTGTCCCCAGAACCCAAGATTTTAACTGCAAGTGGTCAAGAGTTTGGTGTCCCCAAAGCAAGCCACTGTTTTCTTATTTACCCTGTGAAACTTGGGCTAGAGATGTTGTTTGGTTTTAGATGTTATAAGTGAAAAAGTTCCCCAATTGTGGTTACCAATGTAATTTTACACAGCACTTCTAGACTAGCAGAAATATCCTTTTAGCTCTTGTTCACAACGGATTCAATTATCATGTCTAACTTTACAAAAGGGTATTGGGGTCAGGGCCATTCAATCAAGATGAAAATCTTTGTAATTAGTTGGTCATCCCCCTTTAACAAAATGCAAAACATATTTATAAATGTTTTGCTTTATACCTTCCGATCCCTTGTTCTGCAAATGTTTGAGACAATTATTGATTAACAGTTGACTAGTTATACTTTAAATAAATAACAACACTTCATGGAAATATGGAATTTTATTTTCAGCTACATGTCTGGCTATAGGACTTTCCGCCATCTCCCTATTGGATTTGGGATGGAAAACAGAGAGAAAGAATACCATAATAATTGTACCATAAGCTAATGAATATTCATGTTTGTGTATGTATCCGCCTTTACTTGACTATTAAAATTCCATACTCTGTTTCTTTCTGTTCTTTGGCCTATGGTGGCCTCCTGCAACTTCTCCACCCTCTACCGCACCCCCCCCCCCCATCCCCCACACACCACACACACACATATGCCACCCCTATCTCAACCCTGCACACGGTAAGTGTAATTTACATTCTACCTTCAACCTTCTGGACTCTGTTTGAGAGTAGATCCTGTTGCTAGTTTCACTTTGACTGTCTTAAGCTGCTGGTCCTGCCATCATACTCAATCATGTTGTTTTTTTTTCAAATAGTTTACATTTGTAATTAACAAATAAAGAAACTGACTGCACAACTTGTGCTATTGCCCTAAACCGTATATTGTATTATTTTCTGAGCTGTGGAACATCCCTTCTAACCGAGGATAGCAGATCCACTGCCATTTTTGATAGTTACAGAGCATGCAAGGGAACTGCAGACTACCAAAGGGAGTTGAAAGGCCTGTTTGGTTGGGAGCTTTAATTGGTTGCTTCTTTGCCAAAGGTCATTTCTTCATACAAATTCCAAAATGCAATGTAGTCAAGGCAATAACCGATTGCATTGGTACTTGGGAATCAACAATTATTTTCTACTAGGCTCGGCCCTAGTAGGTACCAAGTGGTTGCAAATGCCCCTGGGGATACCACAAGCCTGGGATCACAGCACTTTTCAAATAATGTCAAAGCTGAAAAGTATGCTAACATTGTTTTTGCCAGAAAGTGCTCAAATAACAACATTTCACCCGAGTAATTGCATTACCTCAAGGTTGCAATTTTCCAATCGGCAGTGCAATATGGATTGAAGTATTGCTAAATTGTGGTTGTCATACAAATGCAAGAGCCACATGCCTAACCACAACTTCCAACAAACATAATCCTGAAACTGAGTGGCCCCCAATGTAGCTGAAACCAATCTTGTTATCCTGATTGATGACCTTCACAACAATGCCTACTCTAAAACAGAAGGTCTCGGAATGTATAGTAGAAGGTACATATAACACTTACCGCCCCCTGCACACCTCTACAAGCCCTTCAGTTTGTTGCTGGCCTAGCTTGTCATCCACAGCAATGGGCCTGCCCAAGGATGCCAATCTACACCAAACTTCCAGGATTCCTCCCTCTTCCTGGGAACATAGGCTTAAGGAAATCTGTCAGATTTTTGTCAAGCTCATTTGACTACATTCATAAATATTGTTAGCATAATCACGATTCCCGAAAAAATATACAATTTGATGTAAACTTAACAAATAGAGGCATGTTATTTTTGCTTTTTTGACATACGAAGAAATCGGGCTGATTTTTCGCCACGGCTTCATTGATCAAAGCGCCCAATTCGTACGCAAAGTGCTGACCAAAACATCGTGTTACTCGAATTGTTATTGCGACATCGAAGTGGGCAAGAGATGTGGGGTGGACATAGCAGGACTGTAGAATAGACATGAAGAAGTAAGAGGGGGAGGGGGGGGGGAAAGTAGTTAATATATGGGAAAGAATTGTAAGGGTGCGTGGACACAGGGATTCCTTGCGAGGACCAGGGACTGGTTATGTGGAAAGAGTAGATGAGATGGGACGAGAGAAACCTTTAATTTTTGATGGATTATGACAGTACTAATAATTAGAAAAAAGTTACAGAATGACATATTTTGTTTCATTTCTGTTGTGTTTAAATTATTATTGAAGGGTAACATTGCGATATGATGGTCACAACCACGTAAATTATGGATGGTTCCTACTTTGACCGTCACCATTTGCCTGCATTGGATTTGTCGGAATCGTTTTCGAGTAGCTATTGGGCGGGAAATTAAAAGGTCAAAATCCCTCCACAAGTGGACCAATTTTCAACTTATGATGATTATATGTACCTACGACTTAAGCCTTTCCATCCATACCAAATTTTTTCCAAAATTCAGAATCATGACATATTTCCTTTAACACAGGAAGGGAGTCAAGGCTAAATAGTCATTACCTTACATCACCCACTTACACTCACCCTTCTCTGTTCCATGGTAGCCGTATTAATGGCATCAAACCAATTAGAGAACTTTGTTCTCCTTCACATTTCTTAAGCCACTCCTGACACTGCTTTAGACCTCAAGTTGCTTTCTCGGTGCGGGTATCGCTCACCGACCTGTCCCTCCTACTCACACTCCCTTATCAACACAGGGTGAATTACCAATAACCCAAAACCATACAGCACAGTTTTATCATATTTTGGCATAATTATATTACCCATTTGCACCTTTCTGTGCCATGTCTTTATTCGTACAAATCCCAAATGCAATTAGTATGGCAAAACCGATTGCATTGGTACTTGGGAATCAAAACATTATTTTCTATCTAGGCTCATGCCCAGGTATGTAACCAAGGTGGTGCAATGCCCCTGGGGGGAATACCACAAGCCTGGGATCACAAGCACTTTCAATTAATGTCAAAGCTAGAAAAAGTAGTGCTAACATTGTTTTTTTTTTTTTGCAGAAAGTGCTCAAAAAAAACATTTCATCACCAAATAATTGCAATTACCTCAAAGGTCAATTTTCCAATCGCTAGTGCAATAGGTATTGCGTTTGCTAATTGTGGTGTCATACAAAATGCAAGAGCCACTGCCTAACAGAACTACAACAAACCATAATCCTGAAACGGAGGGAGTGTCTATAAGGAGTTAGGGCTGATGGTGTGGTTATAGTGTATAGGGGCCCGGTGTAACTGGAACCAATTCTTGTTATCGGCGAGTGATGACCGCCACTGCCTACGCTAAAACAGAAGGTCTCGGAATGTAAATGTAGAATGTAAATACATTTACCGCCTGCACACTCTACAATCCTTCGTTTTGTTGCTGGCCGACTTGTCATCCACAAGCAATGGTGCCTGCCCAAGGATCCAATCTACACAAACTTTCTCAGGATGTCCTTCCTCCCTCTTCCCTGGAACATTAGGTTAAAGGAAATATGTTCAAGATTTTTGTCAAGCTCAGTTTGACTTCATTCATAAAATATATGTACATACACATCACAATTCCCGAAAAAAAATACAATTGGATTAATTAACAAAATAGAGGCCTTTTTAATTTTTGTCTTTTTGACATACGAAGAAAATGGGGGAGTGTTTTTCGCCCAGCGCTTCATTGATCAAAATCGCCCAACTCGTGAACTCAAAGTGATTGACCAGAAAACATCGTGTTTACCTCGAATTGGTATGCTGACACTGTAATATTTTGAGGGAATTAAATTAAAGTAATAAAATAATAAAATTAGAAAAAGTTCAATGACATATTTTGTTTCATGTCGTTGTGTTTAATTATTTATTGAAGTGGTAACATTTGCGATCTGATTGTCCAACACGTAAATTATTGATGGGTCATCACTTTGAACGTCACCATTGCCTGCGCATGTGGATTTGTTCGGAAATCGTTTTTCGATAAGCTAATTGGGCCGGCAATTAAAAGGGCACAATACTCAACAATGTGTACAATTTTCAACTTATTTGTTTATAATGTAATCTACGTTACTTAAGCCATACCAAATTTTCCAAATATTCAGAATCATGACATATTTTCCTTAAACCCAGGCAGGGAGTCAAGGCTAATATCCATTACCTGCACTCAACCCACCTTACACTCACCTTCTCTGTTCCATGGTAGCCCTTATTATGGCTCAAACCAATAGAGAACTTGTGTTTCTCTTCACCATTTCTTAAGCCACTCCTGACACTGCTTGTAGACCTCAATTTGCTTCTCGGTGCTGCGTATCTCTCCCGCCTTTCCCTCAGACTCACACTCCCTGTAATCACACTAAGGTGTAATTACACTAACCAAAACATAACAGCACAGTTTGTAATGCATATTTTGCATAATTATATTACAAACCATTTTGGCAACCTTTCTGTGCCATTGCTTTATTCTGTTAACAAAATTACAACCTTCAATTTCAGGTTTGTGGGGTAGATGCACAATAGACCATAATGCCTAACTTTTCATGCAAGATGCAAGAGTGAAAGTTAGTGCATTATCTCTTTATGCATCTGCACCCACCTAAACCTGAATCTTAAAGGTCGTAATAAAGCACATTATAAAATTGGTGTAAAGGGGTAATATTATACCTTATATTAACCCTTTATAACCCATATTATACATTATACCCGGTATAATTGTGAAAATGGCCATATATGCTCATATTTCTGTACGTCAACAAAATTTATCCCTTCTAACATACCCGTTGTGGACCTTTTTGGGGATTTTTTTTTTAGCCATCTCTTTGGGGGTTGGGGCCAATAATGGATTGATTTTGAATAATAAAAAAAAAAAGAGCGAGCAAACCGAGGAAAAAAATACTAGATTTCGCGTTCTCGTCTTTTCGCGCACGCGCTATAATTAAAAGAGTAGCTGTGGGCTGCCTCACAGGCCCCATGAACCTTTGACCCTGGCACATGCCTTTGACCAATCAACATATGAGGGATCGCATGGTGCACCTATGACAAAGTTTGGTTCCAATTGAAACTTCAAGTTTTCAATTTAGATCAATTTTACATTTTAAGCCCTTTATTTTTTTTTCAACTTATCCTCAAACATGACCTTTGCACCTTTCAACAAAGACCTTTGACCTCTCAACTATGAGGGATACCTTTGTGCACCTATGACAGAAGTTTGGTTTCCAATTGAAGTTAAACATTTTCAATTGAGTTCATTTAAAAAAAAAACTTAACAATTTGTGTACACACACATACACCCACACACTCCACAACATATCATCCACACATACATCTGCACAAACGTATTGTCTAAGTGTCCTTCCAGCTCTAGCTGGCGGCCCACACAATTTTTACCCTAATCACATGAAGAATATTAGTTATTTGGCCAAGTATTGGAATGATAGATTTTCTAGTCATGTTTTGTATTACGTCACAGCCCACCTCTAGACTACAAATATACGTTATATCCCTCCAAAAACCCAATCTAATAACATAATAATCATACTTGATCTGGGAAATTTAAAAACCATAAGTATTTTGACGATTCCACGATTTCAAAGCCTTTAACCCCCAGGTCACTATCAGCTGATTTGATTTGGGATTCACAAGTTATATGAGTATTTGCTCAATCAAGATAAGGTGAGAAAGGCTGTATAACACACCCCACCCCACCCGGCCCCCAACCCCCACTGTTCCCCACCCCACCCTTCCCCCAACAAACCATCCTGCAGAATCTTGCAGACGATACACAAAATATTCATTGAAGTTTAAGAACCACATGACATTTCATGAGATCATGCCACAAGTCCTTAAAGGCTGACTAGAGATTTCGAAATATAATTTTTTGTAATTAAAAACAGTCCATCTAGACCTATAGATAGTCACCAAAAATGCTTAATTTCAAAGTAGAGATGAATCAGATTTTCGTTTTCATGCATTAAACATTTAGCACAGTAGATCAGTGGCCAATAGATTAACCGTGTTAATAACAAAAATTCCAGATCCGGAATTTTTTAAAACAAGTTGTGATTTTCTATATAAGACTTCGATTTGAGCTTAGTTCTTTCACACCGTGATTAGTATATGGGACAAGCATAATGTACATGCAAAAACACGATTATTTGGAAAAGAGTGCGCCCTCATCGGGAAATCTCTGAGTCAGCCTTTACGGACTAGCACCTTAGTGGGCTAAATTTGTAAAAGTCAAGGGTTTTTAGGTGTTAGGAATAGAAGTTTTTGTGGATCACATGGCCTTATTGAAGTGAAATTTCTTACAACAGGTGCATTGTGGTATGGAACTCAATACCCACCCTCTGGCGTGTAAGCAATTGGGGTTATGATACAAACATATATCGGAAAGTATGATGAAGCTTTCTAATCACAACACAGGGTGCAATGGCATAACTTTACATTTTAGTCCTAATCCCTGTTTTTTTAAAAAGATTCACTTGGAATCATCCCACCCACTAATATTATCTATCTAACGGCCCGCAGCCGAGAGTCTGTTCACCATGTGCGCCAAATGTCCCTGTTTGTCATTAGGTTTGGGGATGTCAGATGGATCCTTCTTGGATGTCTCGAGCAATCACATCATGTAGTTCAAAGGTGCACTACCCCTGATTTTTGGGCAGGTAATTCCAACATGTGAAACGTCTGAGACAACTTGGTCAATCGCACGAGGACAGTGACCTCAAGATCGTTCCTGGTGGCGTTTGGCAACAAATGATGACATTGGATGGATATCTGCCATATATCTGGCTTTGGGTCTTAGTGCTCGCCCAGGATAAAATGTTTTGGTCGCGCATAAAAGCTTGGTGTAGGTGTGCCATCCGGCTATCCTAAAGCTCTTTCTTCATGGTCCAGGTCTCAGATCAGATAAAAAAGGATACTCTCTCCACAGGCTCTAAAGAAATCCAGCTTGTTGAATTGGAGATACAGATTGCCATAAGTGGGTGTAGTTTTATTGCAAAGGCTTCCAAGCTTTCCTTGTGACAGGAAATCTTTTCTTGCTGTCCGGCAACATAGACCCTAGATACTTTGCCGTCTCTTGACCTCTTTGATTGGCTACCATCTGCTGTGGAGATGGTTGATGATCGGCTTCCTCATTGACAGTCATATATTCAGTCTTCTTGCATTTAGATGTAGGCCACTTTGATCACTGCAGCATCTCAAGTGATGTTAGTATATCTTGTGCCCCACATATCAGATCAGCTGTTAGAGCTAGACATCTCTGCGTAGTCAAGTCCTGTGAGATATGCTGACCATGACGTCTGGAACCTTGGGTTTGTATGGGATTCCTTGTCGTTCATGATGTCAAGACTCTTGTCTAAGGTATCACCACGATACAAAGAGATAGGGAGCAAGAGTATCTCCTGGAAGGATTCCAGTAGTTGTTAGGAACTCCTTTGTGGGCCCATCCCGATGGTCTGCACAAAGCTATATGGGTGATCATACATGATGGCATTGCCTGACAGTCTCATCGTGCACCGTAGTTTGGCGAAATCTGCATGCATTAGCTCCCTGTTACAACTGTCAAAAGCTTGGAACAATCGACGAACACAATTGAAGCTTTTCTCATGGAAATTCTCAACCTTCTATGAATCCTTCTGAGGCAAGTATCTGAGGTAGTGTTTGATCTGCCTTTGCGAAACCGTTCTGTCTGGTTCCGGTCTTGAGAATGGGATCTATGTGAGTTGTGTGGGTGGGTATTCGTTGAGCAGCAATGGAGTTGTAATCTTAGAGGCCAGTGGGTGACGTGTAATTCCTCTTAGTTTTTGGGGTTGTTGGAGGTCGCCTTTCTTTGTGTAGAGGATGATGAAATGATGTTGAAAAGGCAGCTGGTTTTTTTTCCCATGTTAGGTGTTATTTACAAAATTCTAACAGTTTATCATGGAATAGTGGATTCTTCCAAACTACTGCAGGAATGTTGTCGGGACCAGGTGTCTGGTTGTTGTTCAGTTTCTTCAGGCAGATCTGAAGCTCCTCCATAGTGAAAAGGTGTCCATCTGGATGGGAAGGGTGTCTGCTATCTTGTGATTGAAGAACGTTTCATCAAGGTTAGTGTTATTCTGAACTGGCTTGCAAGTAGAGAACTAAAGTGCTGAAAACCCATGTGTCAAGGCGCTCCTCAGATTGTTTCACCTTTGATTCCTATAGATGGGTAGCCTTCTTATCGGTCAGCCCCCTCAAGGCCTCCCAGGCAGCGGCATGCTTGTTTTCAAGATGGAGGGCATCAAGGTCATCCTGGACTTACATGCCTTCCTCAAGCCACATTGTAAGCGTCATCACGTGCAGCCTTAGCAGCATCAAGTTCTGCTTTGAGCTTCTGGTGGATTTAGTACCGTGCTTCTTGGCTGCAGATTTCAGTTTTTCTCTGGTTTGCCGTTTGAGGCAAAGGCAGTAGTGTTCTTCTTTCTTCTAGTACATCTTCTCCAACCATTCTTTGTTGGCTGAAGTGATGACATTATATACTGCGCTGGAGTTTCTTGTCTTCAGCTCATCAACAAGAGTGTTGACCTTGTTATGTACCTGGGTGGTGTGGGGGGGGGTGGGGGGGGGGGTGGGGGGGGTGTGGGTTGGGGGTGGTTACCCGCTACAGTATACTGCTCAAAAAGCTTTGTATCCCCCACTACCTTCCTCAAGTCTATTGTTTTCACATGTGAATCTTCTCCGGGAGGTGGTTTAACTCTGACGATCTTTATCGGCCTCCTTGCAGAGACAATTCCTGTGATCAGACTTACAGCTTTCAAAGTGTTGTAGGCGCTTGAGTTCTTAATGCTGTTAATCCACTTCTTTCTGACCAGAATATAGTCCAGTTTGACAAGTTCTCATTTGGGCGTCGGTTGTGGTCCCCCCCCACAGTCTACCTGAATAAATTTTTGGAATTTGGTATTAGTGGCAACAAGGTTAAATTGTTCCATTAAGTCCTTCATGTACATTCCATTTCTGTTAGACGCGTTGTTGCAAGTGAACAGCGCGTCGTCGCCCAGCTTACGTTGTAATCCTCCAGGGAGTACAGAAGATTCTGGGCTGGAAATGTACTGTGGCAGTGGAAAGTTCATGGTAAAAGTGAGAGACAGTTTTCTCTAGTTTCTTCTGGATGCGTTTTTGGGGGCTGTCACAGCAAATGACTGTTGTTTGCAGGATTGCCCGTCGTTAGCTTCAAGATGCGCTCATTAAAGTGACAATGTTTGGCACCATGACTTTGAGACCTTTGGGGATAAGAAGAACCCCCCCTCCTTCTCCATTTCTCTTGTTCTTCCATGGCAGAGAGGCTTAATAAGTGCAAACATCCCTGGATATTCTCCTGTAGTAGAGTTTCACTGTGCACTATGCAGTGTTCTTGTATGCAGATGACCTCGATATCATCGTTGTGCTTCATGTACTAGTTCTTCTTTCCTTTGCTGTTTTGCAAGTGTCTGGACATTAATTGCTAATATGATGAAAGCATTTTTAACGTCTAACCCAAAGTGTTGCCATGCATCTTTTGTCATATCAGGTGGGCTCCAGTAGGCTTTAGGACCAACCCTCATGCATATTGGTATAGACCAATGTTGACTCAGAAGGCACAGACTTTAAATCAGGGGCTTTAACCCTGGTGCTACGTTGTGAACTATTCATCTTGTCAATTAGCTAAATAGTATTAATACTATAATATTAATAATAATAATAATTATAATAATAATAATTAGTTTTACTTTTGACTAATTATTTTTAAAACTAAAACAAGTATTGTTTTGTTGTGTATTATACTAACATTACAAAAATCTTTTCACTAAAGGAAAAAATAATATAAACTTACTCTTAGCAATAGACAAGAGCAGTGTCGGTGCTCCTATCTCATATAGGAACTGCCAATCATAGGGTTGCCAATCAATGTCTAACAGATGCAGCAGACATGCCTGGATACACTCATATGCTTGTAGGTCACCCCTGTGGAAAAAACAGAAAACTTGATAGAAAGCAATGTGTAATGGTAGCTTCTGTAACCTGTCCCATCTGACACACTTATTTGGAAACCTTAGTGGAATAAACCTCTGCTTTATTTCGTAAAGGATTTCCGAATTCATAAGTGTATCAAGAAAAAAGTGTGTCAGATGGGTCAGGTTATGAAAACTCCCATGTGTAACAGATGTAAGGGGCACGCCTGAATATACCCATGTAGGAAAAATGATGATTACAATAGGATCCTAGGGTTACATGTCAATGGCCAACATAAGAGGCAGGACCGTATACATCTAAAAGGTTTTAAAGGGGGGATGGCCCGATTTAAGTATATAAAGTTTTCATCTTGATAGAAGTGCCTTCACCCCAAACCACATCTGTAAAGTTTTGTGCCGATATTTCAATCCATTTTGATGTGAGAGCTTAAAACGTGACTTTAGCCCTAAGATTCTTTAGCCCTAAGATTTCACAGGGTAAATGAGAAAAATAGTAGCTTTCTTCAGATACCAAAATTTAGACCACTTCTTGTAAAATCTGGGTTTCTGGGGATGAGGCTATTAGCGATCAGACCATGGCACTCTAAGTCACACTGCAGAAAAATGAAAAAGGTTATCAAAATTGGGTCTTGTTATTACATGTCAATTGTAAAAGGCATATCTGGATAGGCTCATAAGTTTGTAAATCACTCCTGTATTTCAGCAAAACAAACCTTAACACTTTACCTGGACTGTGGGCTTCTTCTGGCCCAGATTCGCTTCAGGGGTTTCATTGTTTTAGCGCAGTGAAGCTGAACCTTTCTAACAGCTAGGGAGACATAGGCAATTCTGGCCAGAACTTGCCCTAGATTTCTAGACATACTATCTAGACATACTATCTATCGCCTCTAGGCTGTTTTTCAATGAAACTAACTCAATATCGTCTGGACTGCACACAAAATTGTGCTGGCTGCATGTCACAACAGGCCAATCTTTACCGCTAAAATTCTTGGTGTGCGAGGCCCAGGAAATTGCCTAGCATGGGTCCAATAAGTGTGTTAAAATTGGAATGCTTGAAAATAAAATAAGTTTCCCGCCAAATTTACAAAAAAAATACCCTGCTTGCAAAATTGTTTTACATTCAAAGCATTGTATTTCGACTGTTCTACTTACTCAGTGAAGTTATTCACATTGAAATTGTTGACAGCCTCTACCACCCGCTGTACCAGCATGTAGTATGCCTTACGCAGCTTGTTCTCTAAGTCCAGACCACAGCCGTCCAGACCTGAGGCATAATGCCTGCAATGCAAAACACATATCAAGTTACAGGCTTGAGTGTCAAGTGTGAAAAGTAGAGCTGTATAATTCCAAGAGTGGCATGGTCTAATGGTTATAAAGCTCGCCTTTGTATCCAAGGGTCCCTGGTTCAAATCTCAGTGTGGCTACTTGCTGGATTTATTCTAGGTTCTCAATTTAGGAATTGAATTGTATAGTTGATATTGATTTAAATTAGAATTGCCACTCTCCTCATGGTTCATTTGATAGTTGGGTCATTTGGAGCAATTCCGTGACCATGGAGAGCAAAGTATCATTTCTCAGTGGATTTGTCTTCTGTGAAGGCTAATGAACAAACTGAGAAATGATGCTCTGCTCTCCATGGTCACGGAATTGCTCCAAATGACCCAACTATGATATGGGCAAATGAACCACAAAAGCTCTCACTTCCTATTGTGTGCGTTTGGTTAGTTTCTTTGGATATTGTAACATAGTATTAATTCGCCGTATTAATTCGCCGTAGAAGTGCCACGTAATAGAAATCATCGCCCCAGCAATCAGTCCAAACAAATCACAAGGCTTATGGCGCAGGGAATTCAAACTTTTCATTGTGTAACGTGTGTCCTGTGCCCTGTAATTTGCTTGGACCGATTGCTGGGGCAACGAATCCTATTACATGGCACTTCTACAGCGAATAAACCTGCTGCCTTAAAGTTGCATTATTTCTGTTGATTAGTTTATTCAAAAACACATTATGTTTTATAAATCATCTAACTGAAGCCTGATTTCCTTTCCAATGTTGACTGAAATATATGCATTTTCCTTCTGAGAAGTGAAAAGCCCCAAATACCATTTTAGCACCCCTAAAAGAGAGAATTGACTCGACCAGTGACCCCAGGTCACACCCTGTCGACCATCACTCTTCCCCAATTCCGTTTTGGCCCATAGCCCACACGGACGCACACATCCATATCATGCTGTGGGGCGGGCCTGGAAGCGGGAAGTCAACATTGGAAAGGAAATCAGGCTTCAGTTAGATGATTTATAAAACATAATGTGTTTTTGAATAAATCATTACACTGAACTGATTTCCTTTACACCAATGTTGACTGAAATATATGCATTAACCACCGTTGAATGAATAATTTCAATCAACACCAGACTAGCACACTCAGTCGGAGGTGGAGCATGATATCTC
>JAMKCH010056302.1:0-26771 GCA_023653785.1 Ophioderma brevispina
CAGGGTGTTAGAGATCAGTCTGAAACAATTGACTATACTAGATTCGCGGCTGATATAGAGCTGGGGAAAAGTTTGGGCCCCATAGTCCATTGGTGAAATAGGGAAAAGCTTTTCAGTTAATCTAAAATTTCCGCTTCGCGTGGCTAACAATAGAAAGTGACGTGAAAGGAAAAGGGCCAGTACGAACTTTTAATTTGTGACTGTGGCTTTTATGAATTGAACTTTGTACAAGTTTTAATACAATCGCTTTATAAAGCATTCACATCATCACTTCACATGTTTTCACTGTAAAAACGATATTTATTAAAATTAACGCTTTTCTGTGGTCACTGGCGAAAACAAGTAGGCGCAATTACCCCCCGAATTATTCTAGACTAAGGGAAGTTTAATTTGGTAGGCCCAGTTTTCATTTCCAAAGTTTATCTAACGTGCTTTCAACTACTGTGGTACTAAGAACTATGTTGACTTCGTGGAGTGGGTATTTACTATTAGTCGGGATAAATAAGTTTAGGTAACGTATGAAAGTAAAGATGATGCCCCATATCACCTGTGAGCGGAGAGCGCAAAACCATTGTTACCATAATTCAGGATTCAATAGCGCACGCTGCTGTATACAGGTAGCATTTAGCATTTTAACGTACGTTACTTTTACCATTGACCCTCCTATGTTTTGACCACTGCATATTGTGTTGACCGTACAACGCACAGTAGTAAGACGCACGGACAAGGAGTGCTGCAAAGTTAATTGCATGTCCGCACCTCAAAACAACTCTCACCCTAAAAAAAGTCAGTTGTCCCTATATCACAGCGCGCATCGAGTATAGTGTAGGTTGAAATGTGTGGAGCCCCACATGGAAGGTGATTTTTCCTCTTCCTCCAGCGTAACACACCCTTTCCTTTATGTCAACCAAATTCCGTCCCCCTCCCTCTTAGGTTTACTTGCCACAACACCACACAAAAAAGAAATCACTATTTTGATAATCACTTTTCACTTAAGAGGAAATTTAAACTTATCAACCCATTCACCTCAAAACTGCTTATAAAAGATTGCTTTAATTTCAAACTGCAAGACCATCAAAACACCAAAATTTGCCCCTTAGAGCCGTTTTCAGCTCGTCCAAGATAATCACTTCACCTTGCTTGTCTTTCCCCTCTTCCTGACATTTTTTTCCCTCTACCAAAAAAACACCTGCCTGTCCTTTATCTTGCTCTCTCGCACTTTTTCCTTGTTTAAACATTTCAATACGTTTAAGGGGATCTTCTCTCAGATGATACAAAATATGACTCATGCAGCCTTTAATTGTGATTGAAACTTCTTGCATTGGCAATACAGATTTTAAGTGACAGGTGCACTAGCACACATGCTCTCCAAGAAAAAGGCAGCGTCAGAAGTTCAACCCGAAGCTATTAATATAATCTTTGGTTTAAAACCAACTCTTGGTTTCATCAAGCACACACAAGCACAACAAAATGCAGGGGGGCAAAAGTTATACTTGCTCAAATCACATTATTTTCCAGCGCTCCTGCTCATATTTCCGCCGTGCTTGTCTACCATGATTAGACCACATCGGGTTGTGTGTTTAATTACTGATGACAAAAGGACAAATTTTTGGTCCACTAAATAGTGTGTTGGGTTGAGATTGTCTTTTATTGATTGCTGACAAAGAGCAACTGTTGTTACATCTGTTGGGAACCACTTATATTGTGGTTGGATGGCATTCTGATTCTTGTCATGTGAATCGCCTTTTTCATGCAAATTTACTTTGATTTTGATTCCCGACTAAGCCCATTTTTAACTGGGCAAAGCTACAAGAGCATACAAGTAATTTTTCTGACTTAAGTTTCAATCAGAAAACATTTCCTGTTTTTATTGTTTGTTTGAGAGAGAAAATTGGAGAAAATAAAATGCACGCTATAAATTGTGATGTCTAAAAACTACAAAAGGACAAATGATACACCCACACACAGCAATATAAACCGTGGCTAACCGTCCTCGTCCATTATTCATACATAAAAATTCAAAATAATATCTGATGGTGTTGGATTTCAGAAAATATTGCTTGATAACATTAAAAATTTAAATTTTTCATAAGATTGTGTTTTTTGTGGTAAGAGATGACATTTCCAGAGAGAAGGCACCCTCATTTTTTTCGAACCCTTTTTTGGCATATTGGAAATGCTTACCATGTCTTAGATCACACCTGAAGTGAATAAGATCCGAATATGCCGTCTTTATGTAATAAGATGATTTAGTAATTTCTTCTGTCGTGCCCAATCTACATTCCAAGCAGGTTTCGCTATAGGGAGGGATTACGATATCAGGCAAGTTCAAAACAAGGTTTGCAGTTTTTTTTCCCCCATTTCGTGCTTGTGCAAAACAAGGTTTGCAGTTTTCATTCGTGCTTGTGCCAAACAAGGTTTGGCGTTTGTTTCATTCATGCCTTCCAAACGTGTCTCGGTAGGTGGTCTAACAACCGATCAAGTGCAATTTGAGAGAAATTTTTATCCTCAAAAAAATCACTTCTTTCACTTTAAACCAACCACAGCATCTAAATTTGTAATTTTTGGGCACTCCACCTGCTTTGAAGGACCGCCCAAATCCGCTTAGATACCATGTACCCAGTTATATCAGTAAGAGGAATTTGCCTGTAGTAAATGTTAGTAGTACTACTAAACAAGAATTGGTCAGTCAGTTTTAACACACAAGGAACATCTTCTTCAATATGAGTAGAGAATAAAGCCCAACCTTAATCCTTGTCTGATTTCAAGTCATCTTTCAAGCAAAAAATAGCCACTTGTATTCATAGAGTGCATTCCCCCCTCTCCCTAGTGGATTTCATAGTCTTAATACCACCCAAGAAAGCATCTTTCCCGTAATTGCTCTGTGCGCTCACAAAATTACGCTTGGGGAGATATACCTCTTTGCCCGAGCTTGTTTGCTTTGGCTAAAAGTAGCTTTAACAGTCACTGGGGATATCATTTTCCCCCCGATGCCACGTCCGGTCTGACTTAAACCTTGTTCACTGTCTGCCGGAAATACCGATGACCGACTGGATTGCAGATTCAAAAAAAAAATCCAGACAGACTTTCAAAACTCATCATCTACCGGACAAATTGCATAAATTGACTCATTGTCACACCTGATTTTTCTTCTCCTCCTTGGAGCTAAGAGGCCGCAGATGACAACACAAGCTGGCACCGAGATACTATGGACAGGAGGCGCAATGCACAAATGTTGTCCGTGTAATGGTATCCTTAGGACATTCAGTGTATTATTAGCTTTGTAACTGGTAGCTTGGTATGATTATGATGCCTTAGGCAAGATTGTGGGGCTGGATTGGGAACTATGAGGTGTGTCGCGTCAGAAGGAGAAAAAAGTGTGATGCAGCGTACGACTTGGATGGATGGAGCGCATTTAGGAATGCGCACATCTGCAGATACACAGAAACATAATGCCGATGGCGAGTGTTGGGTATCGTTTGCACATATTTTCACAGCATGCACTGTGGGCAACAAATTCCAAGTTTTGTGGGAGAGGAAATGTCACAGCTAGTGTGTGGATTTTAGAAGGGCTCCCCTCATTGGTTTAACTCAGTCCAAGCAGTCATTTTCAGACACTGCCTGTAAAATAACTGCAAAATGTTGCCTTTGGTTGAGTTTGCAGGAATGCGATGATTTCCTTATTCTTGTGCACCATCCCCAGGTTGATTATGAGAAAAGCAAAACAGTTATTCTATTTAGAACATGTGTTTTATCATGGGATAAGATATTGAGGGATATGCAGTTGATACTGGCTGCTGTTAATCTGGATACTATTATGGATATTTTTTTTTTGGCATCAAAATAAATCTTGGATGGGAGGAGTGAAAATACAGTAAAAATAAGACAGGTGGTCACCCATCCTTGTTGCTATCAATATGCTCAAGTAAATTAATATGAGAGACCTTCTTGAAATGTTTCAACCAGTAAAAATCGATAGAGAGCAATGGCTCTAATAATTAGTGTAATGGAAGTGGGTCACTGAATCGGAGTTCACATTGCTTAACTGAAGTTAAAATTACACAGTCGGGAATCGATATGATCACTTCCCCCACATTAATATCCAAGCGCCAACTTTCTTGCTGGCACCCATAATTAGTTGATGAAAAAAGCTGAGGAACCTATATGATTGCAAACATTTTGACCACCTGAGCAGGACTCCGAACTGACTGGGTGTGAAGCAGGTGGTTAGGTCTTGGCGAAATCTGCCACCTTGTGCGTTATGACACAAGGAGATGCTTTCTTTCAAATACTGCGTTTACAGAAACATTTGCTTAACTCCAACTCAGGTTTGTTTCTTTTATTTTATCCCAAATGCCCAAATTAAATCCAGAAATAAGTACAGGAATAATCCAGCAAGTGGCACCATCTGGATTCGAAACACAGTGGGCTCACCAGGATTCAAACACAGGACACAACTGGGCGTTAGAAACCCAGAACCCCACCATGAGGTAGTCCCAGACCAACCAGGATTCAAAAACGGAACCCTTTGCACACCTTGTGCTGCGACCATGATTGTACTCTCTAAATCACAACAAGTCCAAATTCCCCTTAATATGCTTCTTTCTTCCCTCTTTTAAGAATACTGGAGTAGTGATCCTAGATATATATTATTTTAATGTTTTTATATATTTTTTGGTAGGAGGGGGGGAATTTCCCAATGATATCATGAGGCTTTTATCCATATGAGCAAAACAAATCTTGAAATAACTTACCTTCACCAGAATTTGGGTCATGGGGATTGATATTATACAATTGCGCCTTTTTTAACACATTTTTGTGCTTTATCCACAGACTATGCCTGAACAGAATAACACCAACGGCTGACTGTACTTTATTCTTGGAAGAAGACGCCCTTAAGTCATGGGAAACCGTGTTATAGAAATATTAGAATTGCCTGCTTTTGAGAATTTTGAGCCCATATAGACTTGGAGACGGTGTTGGCTCCAATGCACCTGCAGATTGAGCCATCTGCAAGGACAACATGCAACATTAGTGGGCAATAACGCACAAATCTGGGGAATCCCTCATCCAGATAGTTTCTGTACAAGTTTAAAGGTCGTGACTCAGATTTCCAGAGGAGGCTCCCCTCAGTTTTTCAAACAAATCAGGTTGTGTTGCATATCATAATGCTTGTCATATACTAATCACTGTGTTGAAATAGCTAAGCTCAAATCGAAGTTCTTCATATAGAATAAAATCACAACTTGTTATAAAATTCCGGATCCGGAATGTTTAATCATGGCACAATAATACTGTATAAATGTTTTCTGCATGAAAACGAAAAATCCGATTCATCTCAAACTTGGAATTGACCGTTTAGGGCTATCTTGTTCTAGTTGACTTTTTTATTATTTACACACAAAAGTTATATTTTATATCTCTGAAGCAAGCCTTAAGTATATCAAACGCATATATATGTTAAATATTTATATATTCTTGTCTTGTTTGATTGCAATGTCCTGACTTGAAGACATGTTCCCCTAGTCAATTTCCTAGCCTTTCTAACCCCAATGAATGCTTAAGATTAGGGATTTCAAGGACAAGAAATGTTAAAGAACTACAATTTATTGATTTGTGTTTAGAAAATGTGATTGTCATATAGTATTTCAAATAAAAAAATGTAAAACCTCAAATGCTTAAAGGTCCCAGAAATGCCATAGAAATGATGTGGTTGTTGTCACGTCACCGAGGAGGGACGAAAAAACATTCAATATTTGAGTTGGTATGACATCATTAAACTATTGATTTTTCAGAGAGTAGGAAATTCCAGGTGACTGGTGTGAATCTAAATTCATGTCACTGTACTGAAATATTAAATGCCTATTGCAAATATGTCTAGAAGAAGGGGGGAAATACTCTACTATATTCAAATCTACTTAGTGCACTTCTCCGAAAAGAGCCGAATGTATTCCGCAAGTAATTTCTATATAATTTACACCGTAAGTTGACAGAATACACCGCCCATCCCCACCATCAGTACCACACATTGCCCAACACTACCCTAACTCACCGCTTTTCTCCCGAACGCAAACTGAGAACATCGTTTGCTCAGGGGGATGGGAGGGTCGGGATCACATTTAGGTAGTACTTTTCCCCCCTCCTTCTAGACATATTTGCAATAGGCATTGATGTCTATTGCGGAGGGAAAATACTTCCTTTGTATGACAAATATACTTAGTGGCCACGCTGAGTAGCACCGAACCACCCCGAGGATGAGGTGAGCAAACAATGGTACTGAAAGCGGAATGTCATACGCCCCTGGACATAAATAGTCGCTTCGCTGCTTAACAATAGAGAAAGTGACCTTGAAGAGGAAAAGTGCTCAGTAGAAATTTAATTGTTTACTGTGCTTTCTGAATTGAACTTTGTAAAGTTTTAATCAAGATATGTTTAAATCATTCCGATCACTTCCCTGTTCACTGTAAAACGAGTATTTATTAGAAATTTGTAAAAAAAACGATGTTCTGTGGTCAATGCGAAAACAAAGTAGCTAGTAATCCCCGAATTATTTATGACATAAAGAAGATTTAATTTTGGTAGGCCCAATGGTTTTCATTTCCGCCAATGTTTTATCTAACGTGCTGCAAACTACATGTAGGGGTACTAAGAAAGTATGTGGACTATCTTTGAGTGGGAGGACTATTAGTCGGTTTTTTATTAAATAGTGAGGGTAACGTGTATGAAAGTAATGAGTGAAGGACCCATATAACCTGTGAGGATTTGAGGAGCGCAAAAACAATTTGTTACCATATTCAGGAACTTCGTCAATGAGCGACCTGCTGGAATACAGGTAAGCATCGCATTTGTAACGTACGTTCTTTTACCATTGAGCCTCTATGTTTTGACCACCTGCATATTGTGTGACCGTAGAACGCACAGTATTAAGAACGCACGGACTAGGGATGTGCTGCACAAGTTTAATTGCTGTCCGCAATACAGAAAACAACTGTCACACCGTAAACAAAGTAAAGGTTGTCCCTATATCAGCGCGAATCGAGGTATGTGTAGGTTGAAAATGTGTGGAGCTCAACATGGAGTGATTTTGCTCCTCCAAGAACGTACACAACCGCCATTTCCTTTAGTGTCAACCAAATCCTGTCCCACCTCCCCTCTGAGGTTTACGGGCACCCCCGCCAACAAAACACACACAAAAGAAATCACTATTGATCACTTGTATTAGGGATAATATTTAAAACTTAATAAACCAATCACCTCAAAACTGCTTATAAAGAGGGCTTTATGTCAAAATGGCAAGACCACCAAAAACACCAAAATTTGACCCCGTAGAGAAGTTTTCAGCTCTCAAGATAATCACTTCACCTTGTTTCTTTCCCCTCTTCCTGACATTTTTCCCTCTAAAAAACACATGCCTGTCATTGATCGGGCTCTTCTCCCACTTTTTCGTTTTTACAACATTTCCAAGAAGTTTAAGGGTGATCTTCTCTCAGATGTACAAAATATGGAACTCATGGCGCCTTAATTGTGATTTGAAACTTGCTTTGCATTGGCAATACAGATTTTGTAGTGGACAGGTGCACGAGACCCATGCTCTATCCAAGAAAAAGGCCAGCGTCAGAAGGTTCGAACCCAGTAAGCTTTAGTATAATCTTTGGTTGTAAACCAAACATCTTGGTTTGTGCACCAAGCACACACAAGCACAACAAAAGCAGCAAAAAGTTATACTTGCCTCAATCACCTGATTTCACGCTCCGGCGCAATATTTCTGCCAGTGCTTGGATACCAGGAGTAGAGCCACATTCGGGTTGTGTGTTTTAATTACTCTGCTGAAAAAGAGAACAAGTTGTTGGTCCCTAAAATAGTGTGTGGAGTTGAGATTTCTTTTTTGCTTGCTGGACAAAGAGCAAACTGTGTGACATCTTTTGAGGAACCAGTAAGTTATTGTGGTTGATGCATTCTGATTCTTGTATGGAATCGCTTTTTCATCAAATTTTTACTTTGATTTTGATTCCCAGATAAGCCCATTTTTAGCTGGGACAAAGCTACAAGAGCATTAAAAGTGCGATTTTCTGAATTACGGTTTTCATCAAAACATTTCATGTTTGTATTGTGTTTGAGAGAGGAAGAAATTGGGAGGAAAATAGGCACCTATTATAAATTGTGATGTTAAAAAACACGTACAAGAAGGACAAATTGAGACAAGACCCACAGCAAATTACACGTGGCGAACCTCGTCCTTGTCCTCCATTATTCATACATAAAAATTCAGAAATATTCTGATGGTGTGGAATAAGACCGAAAAATATGAGTTGAAACATTAAAAATTTAAATTTTTCAGTAAGATGTGTTTGGTGGTTAAAGAGATGAAGCATTTTCCAGAGAGACAGCACCCTCAATTTTTTTCGAAACCCAAGTTTTTTGCATATTTGGATGCTTACAAATGTATTAGATCACACCTGAAGTGATAAGCCGAAATTATGCCGTCTTTAGTAATAAGATGATTTAGAATTTCTGTTGTGCACAACCTGAAATTCCCAAGCGAAAGGTTTCTTAGGGAGGATTACGATTTTATCGGCAAGTTCAAAAACAAGGTTTGCAGTTTAATTCGTTGTTGTTACAAAACAAGGTTGCAGTTTCCTTTCGGTGCTTGTGACAAAACGAAGGATTTGCAGTTTTCATTCATGCCTTCCAAGGGACGTTTTTCTAGGAGGTGTTCTACAACCGCTCACGTTGCGCAATTTGGAGAAATTTTAGTCTCAAAAAATCACCTTCTGTCACTTTAAACCAGACCACAGCATATATCTAAATTTGGATTTTTGGCCACTACCACATGCGTTGAAGAACAAGCCAAATCCATTAGATTACAATGGAGCCCAGTCATATCAGTAAGAGAATGTGCCTGTTGAATGTGTAGTAGTACTATAAACAGAGATTGGTCAAGGTCAGTTAACACACACAAGGACATCTTCGCAATATGAGTAGAGAATAAAGCCACCTTAATCCTGGTCTGATTTCAAGTCATCTGTTCAAAGCAAAAAATAGCCCACTTTTATTCAGAGAGTGCATCTCTCCCTAAGGTGGATTTCAGAGTCTTAATACCACACCAAGAATCATCTTCCCGTAATTGTCTTGCAAGCTCCAACCAAAATTAAAGCGTTGGGGGATAACCTCTGTTGACCGAGCGTTGCTTTTGGCTAAAAGTAGCTTTACAGGTCACTGGGATATCATTCCCACGAGGTGCCCCCACGCCGGTATGACGCTTCTTAAACCTCGTTTTCACTGTCTGCCGATGAATAAGCCAGGAAATGAAGATGGATGGTTCACTGATTGGTCAAAAAAAAAATCCAGACAGACTTATCAAAACCATCATTGCTGTACCGGACCAAATTGCATTAAAATGACTCATTGTCACACCTGATTTTTTACTTCATCTCCTTGAGCTAAGTAGAGGCCGAGATGACACCAAAGCTGCACCGAGAGAGACTATGGCCAAGGGGCGCAATGCACAATGTTGTCGTGCTAAGGTATCTTAGGACATTCAGTGATTATTAGGCTTTGTACTGGATAGCTTTCTGGATTATGACTGCCATTAGGGCAAGAGTTGGGGGCTGGATGGGAACTATGAGGTTCTGGTCGTCAGTCAGAAGAGAGAAACAAAGGTGATGCCAACGTACGACTTGGAGGATGGAGAGCATTTAGGAAAATGCGCCAGAATCTGCAGATTACAAAGAAACATAAGATCGATGTGCGAGTGTTGGCTATCGGTTTCACATATTTCACAGCAGCGGGCAACTGTGTCAACAAATTCCAATTTTTGGAGGAGGAATATGTACACAGCTAGTGTGTGGATTTTAGAAGGGCTCCCTTCATTGGTTTAACTCAGTCCAGCGTCATTTCAGACACTGGCCTGATAAAAGCTACAATTGCCAAATGTTGCTTTGGTTTTAGGTTGCAAGGAATGATATGATTCCTTATTCTTTTGCGACATTCCCAGGTTGTTGATATGAGAAAGCAACAGTTATTCATATTTAGAACACTGTGGTTTATCATGGAGATTATAAGATATTGAGGGGAGATACTGCGCAGTGATACTGGCTGCTTGTTAATCTGATACTATGATTGGATATTTTTTTTGTTTGGCATCAAAATAATTCTTGGATTGGAGGAAGTAGAAAATACAGTAGTTAAAATAAGACAGGTGGTCACCCATCCTTGTTGCTATCAATATTCTCAAGGAAATATATTAGAGAACTCTTGAAATGTTCACCTCATAAAAATCGATAGAGCGCAATGTGCTCTAATACTTAGTTTAATGGAATGGGGTCACTGAATCGGAGTTCACATTGCTTAACTGAAGTTAAAATGACACAGGTCGGGGAATCGACTATGATTCAATTCCCCACATTAATATACCAGCGCCAACTTTCTTGCTGGCACCCATATAGTGTGGATGAAGCTGGAGAACCTATAAGTATGTGCAACAATTTTGACCGCCACTTGAGAAGTTGACTCCGCAAGTCATCCTGAGCCAGAGGCTCGTAGAACGGGCCAATACCCTTCTTTATAATCTTCCATACGAGAAGGATTAACTGTTAGGTGACTATGCAGTCCTCGGCCGAATCCCATGGAACCGTTAGCTGACTCATAACTACTACCCTAAACTTACTGCAGGCCCTGAAAGGCAGACCACGTCCGGCAAAACATCACCTAGATCTTTTTGTGTGACGAACATGAGCTCCCTATGCTGCCTCGTGCCCGCCGTACACCTCGATAATTATCTCGCAACAGTGAGCATAAAAAACCCACTAAAACAGTTTTTCTCGCCTAACCCTTTAGGCTTTTGAGGTAGTTGCTCAGTCTAGTCCATACTCTACTCGCCGCTTAACACGTACCGGTCAACAAGCCAGCGATCGTCGGAGAGTAGTCTTGCCTCACTTTATCCGATTGTTGTCCGATTGACGCGATCATCCACCCCAATCCCCGATCAGATTGGCATTCGTAGCCCCCTTCGTGTCGCTTTCCGTCTGCCGGGAGTGGCAGTAGGATGCCAAAAACGGTGCTCCATACTTTTTTCATTCCCTAACGCTTTTGATTACACCGGCCGATAGATAGAGTTGCCCCGCGATCCGATCGCGATTTGTCATTGACCTTCCCGGCACCCTGAGGCAGGATTCTTGTCTTCGGGTACGCTGCGGCGTAAGGTCCCACCTAGTCGTAGGATAAGCCTTCCCCGCGGCCGCTAAAGTTAACGGCCTTTCATGCCTCGCTGACCGAGGGATCGTCTGACGTCCGCATCCTCCTGTTCATTTCCCATGTCGGAGCCTGTCGTTTCTCCCGAGCGAGTGGCAGAAGTGTGGGTGCTAACGTCCGGCGCCGCGTAACTCGCTCGGGGAATTGCAGAAACCACTCCACCATCCCAAGGTCCGAGGCGAGGAAGTTGCTCGCCAGTAGTGCCGCCGCGTCCGGCACAAGACACTCCGCGACCTGATTAGTTAGAGTTCCACTGAAAAGCGGTGTATGCGTCGGATGCGTATTGAGCCGTCGCGGGGGAGGGCTACGCCAGGGAAACCTATATTAGACCCCTCTGTCGCCGGATTACCTCCCCAAGTACAACATATCACCGTGATCGACGGCATATGGTTCCATGGTTTTGGCGAGTCTTAGCTCTGCCGCACGGCTGCCATCCGCAGCGATGGTCGGGGAGCACGCAGGCAGCGTCGACGTAGACTCGGATCTATGGTGCGGTTGGTGGAGGTTAATGGGGAATGGATGCCGAACAGACCTGCGGTTGTTGAATTTGAAGCAGGTTAGGTCTGGTCGTATATTGCACCTGTGTGCGGTTATGACCCAAGGAGATTGTTTTCTTCAACTACGGATTTTACAAGAAAAATGCGAACTCCATACTCGAGGTTTGTTATTTTTTGTGTTACAATGCCCAAAATTAAATCCCGAACTATAGTACAAGAATAACTCCAGCAAAGTGGCACCTCTGGATTCGAACACAGTGGGCTCACCAGGATTCAAACACAGCACAGCCACCGGGGGTTAGAATAACCCAGACCCCACCAGGAGTAGATCCCAGACCCAACCAGTATTCAAAACCTGGAACCCTTTGCACACTCTACCATGAGTTGTCATCCTTCTAAAATCACCCACATTCCAGAATTTTCCCCTTAAATTTCTTCCTCTTTTAGAAGACTGAGTAGTGATCCTAATATATATATATTTTATGGTTTTAGTAAATTTTTTGGTAGGGAGGGGGAATGTCCCAAGGAATATCTATGGGCTGTATCCAGTATGAGCAAAACAACAATCTTTGAATACTAACCTTAACCTTCAACAGAATTTGGGTCATGGGGATTGATATTATACAATGCCTTTTAAACACATTTTGTGCATTTATCCACAGACTATGCCTGAACAGAATAACAACAAACGGCTGACTGTACTTTATTTGGAAGAAGACGACTTAAAGTCTGGGAACCGGGTTTGTAGCATATTTAGAATATGGCCTAGCTTTTGAGGAAAATCATTGAGCACCACTAGACTTGGGACGGTTCTCCTGCTAAGGCACTGCAGAGTGAGCCATCTGCAGGCCAGAACATGCAAATTTCGTTTTGGCGAATTAACGCACAAAGCTGGGGACACAATTCCCCTAGCTCCCAAACTAGTTCTGTAATAGTTTAAAGGCTGACTCAGCCTTCCAAGAGGAGGGCGCCCTCATTCTTCAAACAAATCATGTTTTTTTGCATATACTAATGCTTGGTCCATATACTAATCACATGTGGTGAAATACCTAGCTCAAATCGAAGTTCTTTCATATAGAAAATCACAACTTGTTATAAAAATTCCGGATCTCGGAATTGTTAAATTTACATGGCACATAATACGCTGTGATAATGTGTTGCATGAAAACGAAAAACGATTCATCTTCAAACGTTTGGGAACTTTGAGCATTTTAGGGGACATCTTAGTTCTAGTTGCTTTTAATTATTACACACAAAAAAAGTTATATTTTGATAGATCTCTGAATCAGCCTTTAAGTATATCAAGCCCATATATATGTAAATATTTATATATATCTTGTAGATTGATCCCTGACCTAAGACCATGTTAACCAGTCAATTTTCTACCCCAAAGGAGATGCGTAAGATTAGGATTTCAAGGCAAAGAGTAAAGATGTAAAAAGAACTACAATGAGTGATTTGTGTTAGGAAGAATTTGAGGTCATATAGTTTCAAATAAAAAAAATGGTTAAAACTCTCATGCTTAAAGGTCCCAGGGAAATGCTCAATAGAATTGATGGGGTTTGTGTGTAAGTCTACAAGGAGGGAACGAGAACGAACAAAAAAGAAAACATTCAATATTTGGGGTGGTGAGACAATCATTAGTGATGAAACTTTCTTTTTCAGAGATGCGTAGAAAATTCAGGTGACTGGTGTTGTGAATCTATCATGGCACTGACTGAAATATTAATGCATATTGCAAAATGTTCTAGAAGGAGGGGGGAAAATACTTACCTAATGATGCAAATTATTACTTAGTGCACTTTCTCCGACAGATGCCGAATATCTCCGAAAGGGTAAATTGATATATAAAATTTTACCACCGTAAGTATGACATAACGCCGCCCATCCCCACCATCAGTACCACACGTTGCCCAACACTACCCTAAATCATCCTCTTTTCTCCCGACGCAAAACGGAGAAACATAGTTTGCTCAGGGGGAGGGGAGGGTCGGGATGCACAGTAGGTAAGTATTTTCCCCTCCTTCTAGACATATTGCAATAGGCAGTTAGGGTCTATGCGAGGCGGAAAATACTTACCTAATGATGCAAATATACTTAGGGCACGCTGAGTAGTAGCCACCGAACCCGAGGAGGAAGGTGAGAAACAATGGTAATGATGGAACAGCGGTCTGTCATACGCCCACTGGACACTAGAGCGGACCAGCCAGAATAGTCCACCTTAGGACTGATAAAACACATAATCAATCCTAAGAAGTTATGTCCAAAAAACTACACACACTACACATTCTATCTACACACCTTGCACATCTCCGAACAAGTCAGGAGTACAGAACGGCCAGTAGCACAAATCTCGAAGAGCAGGAGTCATGAAACAATGTCCTGCAAGTATGTCTTGATGAGACATTGTGGGCGGAATTTCAGGTACTAAGAGATTTGACAAGTATCGCTGGATAGGGAGCTTGGTATAGGAATGCCCATTGAAGTTGGCAAAACCTTGCGGGTGTGTGAGTGAGATGAAGCACTACCCTGATCCAACACCTGGCTCGCTCTATAATCATTTCTATCATCTCAGCCTGAGGTAGTTGTAGTTGAATTATCTGCTGGATGGTATGTCTTAGATGAGGTGATAAAAGTTTGCTCAGAATTTGCGCGAGTAGTAGCTGTTTTAGAACTGTCCACTGAGCGGCCCTAACCAGGACCACTTAGATCTTTAGGGACAATTGGAGTAGAGTCTGAATAAAGATGGAAGAAGACACTGGAGATGCTTTATAAGGAACTCATCACATTTTTGGCAAAAAAATACTTTGGCGAAAATACAAAGTACGCGTCTCGCTTGCCGAAAAACTGAAAATCGCTATTCCTAAGGATGTAACTCAGAAACAGCTACGACCTGAAGGGATCGCTAAGAGAAAATAGTCTTAAGGGTAGTGTGCAGCAGAGAGCTGAATGCAGGGGTATAAAAGGGGGAGGTGCTGTCAAAGACTCTAAAGCACAGAAGGCAATTCCCAGGGAGGCCAAATTTTCCTCACAGGAGGCCTAGAATTATTCGTACCTTCGATCATAAGCATGGGAGAGCATGATTATTAGCTAGAGATTGTTCTTTGTTACTGATGAGTGAAACGCTAGGCGAGCTACTGTTATTCACATAGGAAAATTCGTATGGGCGATTGATAAAGTGAGGATTTCAGCGCGGGTGATTAGTCAAACGTCAAAGTACATGTGAGTGGTGATCCCGTGACGACGAAGGTACCCTTCTGGTGTTGAAAACTCTGGGAGCTGTTGACAGCCCGGATGGCAGGCAACGGAAGGCATACGGACTTGATTGGTGTTATAGGTGAATAACATCAACCATTGTGTGGGGGGAATGAAGAATGGGAACACGTAAGTGTCCTTGGAGGGTATATGGATGAGGCCAGAGCCAGTGCGTAGGGTCGTTGGAGATTGGGAGTTAGGTCAGCGCTCCAGGGGTACCCCAGAAATATTTTTCGATGAGGCGCGGGTACCGGTGACTCGAAATTTGGAGTATGTTCTAAAAATAATTTGGGCGAAAGGAACATGTTGACATACACAGTATGAATATTGGATAAACATGATCAAATGGTTCAAACAGTGGCAACAGTAAATGCAGAAATTCAACTTGAACAAAACAATTTCGCGAAAACTCCTTCCAATTATGAGAAATCCACAAAGGATCATTTGCACTGCCGCGAAACCATATAAAAATTTTAATTGGTGTTTAAAAATGGTGCTAATGAACGCTAATGTTATGTAGCGGGAACCCAGTCGGGTGAAGTGTACTAAAAGCTGATGGGCTTGCCATTCATTAAATGCCGCGTATTCAACGTTAGACGATCAATAAAAAATTCATCTGCCGATTTATAAGATTCCATAAAATACAGGTTTAACCAATCGCAAATGTAATGTGTATCCAGACCAGGCGTGAAAAAAAAATTATCTGTGCGCAGAGATGCCAGAACAGATAAATGGCGGTCCTAACCGAGAACTCGTCTTCTGCGTACCTGTACAAACTCGTCTGGGGAAAAATCTTCTAACACACTGAAATGGGCGCTGTTCAGTCATTGTATGCGTACCTCCGATACTTACCTAAGAATGTGCGTGTTTCCTTTCAACGTACGCAAAAGCAAAAACTTTCGATAGATTTAGATTTTAGTAGACAAAATGTTCGGTCCCTGTCGATAAGTACACAGATGCAGATATTTTCCAATCGAAAACAGTTTACTTCGTGAGAGGTTGTGTACAAAGCCGCGCAAAAGTCCGATATTTTCACAGCTAGCAGGTTTACGCCTTACACTAGTCTAATTGCCAAGTGAGTTTCACGATTTAGTGGAGCCTGGATTCCGAAATGTCTGCGATATTGCTCATAGATTATTTAGGTGCCAAAAAGTAAGCAAACGTAAAGAATTCAAGAGTCTGCTGCTAAGAAATTATTCCAATGATATTTATCTTACTGATTGGTGGGACGATAAATTAAAATCTGTAATCAAGCAGAAGAATGTACTGAGGTTAATTGTCTCTCTGTCAGTGACAGTTGTGCGTCAAGCTTTTTTGTGAATGTTCGCAAACCTGAAGACGAGGAGGTATGTGCCCTCTTCACTGTAGTGTACACGTAAGCACCGACATGTTTCCAACACTCGCAGCGTGAGATGTAAAAGCCATATTTTTTATTTCATCCTAAAAAACAGATTTTTAAAATACCCAGGATTAATGGTGAGACTAATCCCTAATTACGACTTATATGAGGGAATTTCGGATGGATGGCCAAGGATTGAACTATAATTTATGGTGAATTCATGTCTGAGAGGTATCAAATGAATCTTGCAATGGTCTTCATAGCAACATAGGGAACACAGTCAGTAAGATTTACACGTGGTGTTATAGTGATCTTTCCGGGAAAAAAATTCGAGTATTCGAGCTGGCAAACATCCAGGTCACCCGTGGATTCGAAGTAATTGATTCGCAAGCTTCTGAGCCGAGTTCGGTGAGCCGTGTGAAGTGAGTTCGTTGTGAAGCAAGAAGAGTCCGAGGTGGGGCTCCATAGCCGGGGCTCCTATAGGACGAGAAGGAATAAAGCGTGTGAAAACTAAGTTGCGTAAAGAGTCAACAATGAATCGATGCCCTATTGTCCTCACCATTATTCCAAAACAGTGTTTTTGATCGGACGATGAGAAACCGTGGCTAAGGTAGTCCATGCGAATAGTTTAGGTTCTATATATGCATAGGGAGATTTAGATTGATTATCTAAGAAGATGGCGAAAAAACCCGGTCTCTCCCCAGGTGTTTTTTCGATCGGGTACACCCCTCTTTTTCGTAGGACTATGACAGAGACAGAAAAGTGCCAGTTCTGTAGCCGAAACTGACCCGACACCCCGAGAGTTTAGGTACGCATCGACCCTTGCCGAAAAAATATCGAGGGGACGAGGACTAGCCAACGGCGGGCTTGGGCTTTCATACCCCCCCCCCCCCGATACGATTTCAAATGGAAGGGACGAATAGGCTTGAGATTTTTTTTTTTTTGCCGACAGTTCTACTTATTCAGACTTTCTTAGCCACGCTTTTATGTAAGCGACGAGGAAAATTATCTCAGTATAAAACGGAATCTCACATTATAATCCAATTGGATAGTGAGATTGAAGATCGTCTACAAATTCCCCCTTTGAGACTTCGGCCCGTATCGTGGGACGGAGCCATAGACTGCTTCAATGTTAAGGCCCGTGCTACATCCGCCGCTATCCACGCTGTGGCTGAATCGCTATCGGAGCCAGATTAAGCTCTCCACTTCCTCAGGAGGAGATGGTCCTGAAGGGGGGAGAGGGAGAATATAAAGAGCACTCAGGACTAGCAGCTGAAAGGATATGGTACGGACAGGTTGTCCTAGCACAAAAAGTTGCTAGTTGAACGCAACTCACTCTCCAAGTGAGGCAAAAAATTCCTCTGTTTTCTGGTTAAATCTAGATTTGCAAAAATTCCGAAACATCCGATTCTAAGGAAGGAGGCCTGAACCTGAATAAGTTGTATTTAAATCCCCTTCTGGACTCGAAGAATATTCCGTGAAGATCTGAAAACGAGAACCGGCTACGGGCGATGTATTTTATACAATTCCTTCAATATCATTTTCCTCATGGGTACATATACAACATTCAAACAAGGAAATATGCAAGATATGAATGCCAGTACAGATAATAAAAAGGATTTCACAATAGAAATCGGATATAATTTATAGGATATAATTAAATTAGAAAATAGTGAAGAACGAGGTAACTGGTAACTTAGACTTTCTAGCCAGATCCTACAACTTATGCCATCAGTACAGCACATTATACTTTGGCATACGACAGAATGTGTGCATTTTAGAGGTAATGACCCTCAGCGCAAGATTGTCATAGAGAAGATGAGCGCTTCTCTAAGCTGCGGATGTCAAGATAGGGATTCAACAGCATTCACCGAGGAATCCGAAAGACATCACGGAACGCGAGAGGTACAGTTTGAAAAAAGGGGGGCAGACAAGGTGAATGGGAAGATGATAGGAACCCGAAATAAGACGAAGAAGCAAACCCGGCTGCGATCGTCACTGGCTGGAGCTCTTGTATCAGTGAGGTGTAGCTACTTTGATATTCCCGACACAACGCCTTGAAAGGACAACGAGGCTCGTTGAAGAAAATCTATTACATTGTACCAGGGCAGAAAGTGAAAGGGGGGGGGGGATTCCATTGTTAGTAGGACGAAAAGTGCTCAGATGGAAATAACATAGGGTTTTTTTGGAAGCAAGGGCGGACTGGCCGACGGGAACGACTAATTACGAGACACGAGAACGGTGAGCGCTATTGTTCCGAGTTACTAGGTGATCGTTGTAATCTGTAATAAAAGACGGCGGTTACATTCAGATCGGTAGGAAATGGTAGCGAGTCAATGAAATCCGACCTGGAAACTCACTATGAGTTACCATATTATGCTCACGCACCAAGGACACAGATTGCGGGTTATGTACATAACATTGAAAAGAATGACATTGTGTGCTTTGCTCGGTTACCATAATCATATCCAACAACAGGGTATTTTATAAATACATTGGTGAATGAAAGTTCCTGAACTGTGATGAGATTGTATAAGCTCATAGTGAATGCCCGACTGATACAGCATACGGCCATAGGATCTCAGCCTGACCCGAAAGTAATTATCGAGAAGAAGAAAACAGATCTCGTTAGAGAAAGTTAGTTGTGTTTGGTATTAAATATGGGAATTGTTCGAGAAAAAGACCTTAGAGAACGTTGTCCTGTTCGGGTATACAGGTAATATCGGGTTTTGTACGAGAAACTAAACCGTTAGAGAGGTTAGGGAGAGTTGTGCTTGGTAAATATGGGATTTGTTCGAGATAATAGACTCTTAAGAGAGGCTGTGTTCTTTATTTATAGGATATTTGCTGCGAGAAATACAACTCGTTAGACGAGCCGGTTTTGAATTATCGGAGTGTTCAAGAAATAAAACACGTTAGCGAGGTGTGTTCGGTAATGATAGGCTTTGCTGGATTTGTAATTATAGACTGATATGGTCGAGACTTCGTTCGAGGTACAATGCTTGTTTCGGTCTCTGATATCATTATCTGTGTCTTCTGTATGTCCGATCGCCGACCACAGTCCGACCCAAGGCCATGTATGTTCTCATCTTCTGCGAATAGTTTTATTAAACAGTTCTTCGGGTCGAACCATCGTGGAACGATCGTCCGGCACAAGGCCTTTTCCTTTGTCTTTCGATTTTATCACGACAACTCGTGCAGAGTGTCGGAAAGTATTTCCGGCACCTCGTTTGGGTGTCAGATGATTTATTTCTGGCTTACTCGTGACTATAGCCAGGATCTTTGCGCGAGCACTTATACTAATATAGAAGACTTCTTTGCTCGGTTCTTTATGTATAGAGCCTCACCATAATCAGGCGCAAATGCGGGGCGGCTGCTGTATAAGCTACTACTGAACAAACACTTATGCCCTGAACCGAGTCACCGTCTGATACATTTTAGATTTACCCTCGCGGCGACCTTAGATGATTTGTACGCGAGGGCGATTTTGAATAATAAGCCTGGAAATCTGAGCAGGCCATTGTGCCCGATAACTAAAACAAACGATACGGGAGCACAAAGGTAAATGAAAGAGTTTTCTGTTTAAATAGCAATTAAAAGGCCTGGATATGGGTAAAAAAATAAGCTACGCTTAAGGTCGTTAGTATTGAATAAAACTGTAAATAGAAATCAAGAAAGACAGCTATAGACGTAGTATATACATTGGACTAATAGTATAGCTAAACAACATGGCAGCCAATCGTGCGACGACGATACAGATAAAACTCATACTATTTGGGCGCTTGAAAGCCTAGAAATTAATTAAATAAATGGTCAAAGGACCATCCCAACGCTAGTAGTAGTAAAGAATTTAGATTGGAGATACAATTGCTAGAACTAACAGTTATAGCATACTGCATAGAAAAAACCGTCAGTAAGAGGAACGGATAAATTTAAGCAATTATCCTATCTGTGTGAAGTCGGAGGAGAAAAGAGGAGAGTTAGGGGTAAGTGTGGGCAATGTGTGGTATCTGATGGTGGGGATGGGCGGCATGTCATACTACGTGGTAAATTATATTAGTAAATTACTTTCGGGTGAGATATTCGGAATCTTTCGGAGAAAGTGCATACCTAAGTATATTTGCAATTCATTATGGTAAGTATTTTCCCCTCCGCAATAGTAGACTGCAATAGTTTGCACTTTGATGATATTAATGTGTGTATCTTTTTCGTGGCCCTGGTATTGGAATGGACGTGCCACCATAAAGAAGTGGAGTAGGTTTATCATCTCATTTCATGGGACCTTTTAAAAACCCCTTAGCCAAGAACAATTTTCCAAAATTTGACCCAGGAAAATCAAAGCAAAGGTCTTTCTCCATCAAAAACTTGATGTAGAATTCTTATGGATATGAGGGGTCATCTACCAACTGAACAGTTTCATGCTCCAGCAAAGAGAGTTTCATGATCCTAGCATCTGTGTTTGAGATATTGTGTTTCAAAGAAAATCTGACACACACACAGCCAGGCCACATAGACATCACATTGTAAATGCAAACATGAGCGCACAACAATCCCCATGGCCAAGTGTGATGACCAAGGGGTAATTAGTAAAGGTTAAAAATGTGTTGAAAAATTTAAAAAAGATGTTTGTGTAGATTTGTTAATAATGTACCTACTACTGTCAAGGCCTTTTTGTATGAAGGGTCATTGTCAGAATAAATTAAAAAGGTTTTCAGTAGTAGTCTAAACCTGTAAACATACATTGCAACATCAAATTAGAATTTTTCAAAAAATCAAAATTTTTAGATTCTGGGACATCTAGGGTCATCAAAGGTCAGCTGTCAGTTTAACAATATGAGCAGTCTGGGGCCGGTGCGTCTCTTTATAAGTATGAAGTACTCAGTCAATGCAAATGTAAGGAAAATGAGTCATTTTTAACCCTGTTTACATTTAATTAAATTGCGGTCAAACGTCACATAGGGGGCATAAAGGTTCCAGGAATTGTGTACATCACACAGTAAGTCTTGGCCACTGTGGTTCTTTTTGAGTAACATTGGTGACCGTTAGCATCTTATGTACCAAAGAATGTAGCCTTAAAGGATTCACCAAATGGGGGTCAAAGTTCACTAGGGTCATCAAGGTCACTTGTTTATTAAACCACAGATGCCTTGGGCCAGTGGTTCTTCTGACCAAATATTGAGTAGTTAACAGTCCATGAATATGAGAAATAAATCAAGCAATTGATAACCTTGTTATGGCCACAGCAGATAAAAGCATCCCTATGTGTCTTCCGCCTTGAGGCAGGGGACACAAAAACATATTAACTGGGGTATTATAGGTCTTTTAGGCGTTTTCAATACTCCAATATTCTTTCTTTAAAGAGAAAGAAATTTAAAGGAAATTTGGAATTGTGCTGATTTAGAGGATGACAACTCTAGTGAGTAATAAGTGGTAATGTCTGCTTAATCTTGGGACGGGGTTCTGGATATTATATAAATAATTGTATAATTTGCTTTAAAGTATATTAAAAAAAAAATTTTTTTCTGATCACAAACTGAAACCAATTGGACAGATGTGGTTAGAGCCAGTTCAAAAATGGATGGATGTGCTTGCAACTATCTTAAAGCTAATAACAAACAAAATTGAAGAAGATTCCCATCTAATGCTTCCTCGACAGGGGAGTCCTGGTGCTTAAGAAAGCAAAATCCATAGTGTGTTAGCTCCCTCGCCAAAGTCACCAAAACATCTTACGGGCATAATTTGGCTTTTTCAATAATTGATCACTTTCACGTGTAACGGTGGGGACTTGTTAGGCTGGGAGGGGACAGTTTAATTTTCCTATCCGTTACACGGTCTTTACTTCCGTTCGTTTAAACGTTTTACCGGTCATAACAAGTTAACGACTGCCGAATTTGTGAGCTTCCACGCTAAATGCAATTCTGCGAGTAAATCGTTCGTAATCGCGTTACCCGGCTTTGCATGTCAATTAAGGATAATCTTGAACCATTCAAAGTTGCTTGTACTACCTAATGTTATGTGTTTTTAAAATTTTCCAAAAGTAAAAGCAGGTTGAATATCCAAAGATCCCAAAACGATGAATCACTGCGGAAGGGAAGCTGCCCATTACCGCTGCCCATTTTACCTTTTTTGTAGATCACTCTGTAATGAAGAACCACGCCATAGTTGTGGCCGTGGTATGCTGTGTTGATATGCCGAAGTAACCCACTCAAGCACAAGAACTTGGTAAACGATGGATTTTTCTGTTTCGTAAAAGTCGGGAGAAACGTTTCAGAAAGAAGCATTGGAACTGTTAACTTTACTTTTCACTGACTTGGGGGTTAGGGTGGTTTTGTCGGTAGGTGACATTTGGTTTGGATAATTGGAATGCTGCAGCATATTGTGTATATAATAATACTGAACAAAAAATTTATAGGGTTTGCTGACGTGTTAAGTTTGTAGTGAAGTTTCTAAACAAGATAGTGGACACTCCGTTCGGTAAGTAAAAGGGTTAACGTTTTTTAAACATTCCCAGCACTAACTGTGGCTGCTACAGCAACGTGTTGCTTAGTTATATATTAAAAAAAAGACCATTTTCTACACATATACTTTGAAAATATTTTATTTTATGCAACTTAGCATATCCTGGGAAATAACAGTCAAGTGTTAATCCTAATAAAAGAAATTATAATGGCAAGTAAACTGCAATACCATACTACAAAATGCTGAATTTCAAGAATGCATACTCCCAAAACAAGTTGAAATTTGCTTTACCACAGTAGCTACTTACAATAACAAAGTGTACCTTTTTATTTTTATTTTGTTTGTTTTTGTCAATGCTTTTCGAATTTTCAGTGGGTTCCGCTGACCCATTGAGCTGAAAAGGTTGCCAACCCGTGGCGCTTGTGAGTGTTTGACAATGGGTAGGGTTAGGATTCAGGCTTTAGAAATTTATCTGACTCAAAAAGAGACCAGGGCATTTTCAATAGAATATGGGGTATATTTTAGCTGAATTGTCTTAATTCCACACGCATTGACTGCTTCGGGTTTTGGTTTCCCCCCCCCCCCTCAAGGAAACACAAGAACACCTAAGGTTCATAGGCAAAATGCTATAATTTGAAATCACTCTGACTGGATTGGGGTTCTCTCAGGTATACATTTTTTGTATCTTGCTATTTTTAAGACATTCACCTCCTCCAGTGCAAAAGTTCTCCAGGTAATTTGATTCCGCAACATGAAGACATTGTGTGCCTGAAAACGTGTTTGTGAGGGGTTCCCTTTGTATCACATTTCATATTTATTGCCTTAATCTTAATTATTATTAGTGGGTTTTGACGCCACAGGTGCCAACTTTACTACATAACTTTGATACACAAGGCATCTAACAAACATTTGTCATTCTCTTAGCAAGATTTAGAGCCAAAATTTGAATCTCTGAAATCTTTAGTCAATACAGCAACATGGCACAAGAGAAGAATCAGTATCTTCCCACACATGCAATGCTTACAATGGACGTTTTTGTACAAGTACTTCTAAATTAATGTGAATCGTTGAGATGAAACATGGCTAAATTGACGGTACTGTGTCACAAATTGCATTTTAAGAATGTTTTCACTCTAACGATTCAACAGATTACGCTGTCCACAAATCTCCATTGGATAGCAATGCATTGTGGGAAGATACTGATTATTTCTCTCATGGTTACTAGTAAATGGAAATCTACCATGGTGGCTGATACCCATCAGCTTTTTCAATCTCAGAATCTGTGAAATTGAGTGTTTGTGATGTAACACCATGTAACTCTGTGGTACGGTACCTTGTGCTGCTTGGTATTTACGGACCCACTATAGTTTGTGGTATGTGAATGATAATTTGCCTTACAAGATTATGGCCACCTACTGCCTTGTATCATAAAAATCTTTATTACATAAAATCGGGTAAAATTTGCAAAGGATGTATTGCTACGAGTGTATGTAGGGATGCAAACATGTATCTTATTTCAGATCCAAATCTTGTCTGTAGATTCCTGTTTGATCATTATAAATGAGCGAGCAGAACGACAGGAGACAAGATTATCATGATGATACAGGCTTCACATGAAAAGCCCTTAAGCCAATTCACTTCAGTGGGCCATGTCTGAGCATGGCAATTAGGCTGATGTGAACATAAGATTCTCACTGAGCTCAGTTAGCCATGTTAGCCGCCATCATCTAATTGCAAATAGCCTTCACTCAAACTACATGTACTACTGGAAGTGGTTTTTTTACTAATGGAGATTGCTAACTGCAGCTTGATAATCATGTGCAAAGCATTTTTTTCTTTTTTATATCTGATAAAATGTTTAGACGGACGTAATACAAATACATCATCTCATATAATTTTTTGTACTATGCTGGAAAACAATTTGAGCAATTTCCAGGCAAGATGCGCAAAAAATCGATTATGAACGTTGATGTGGCCATGAGATTTTTCAAGTGCAGCATTGGTGCCATGATCAAGAAGCACTGCGATTCCACCAGACGAAAGGTGGAAAATTAAGTAGTGGAATATGTGATAATACGACCATACTGATATCATTGGTGCCAATTAGCATCTCAAGCGACTTTTGGTCATTCTTTTTGCCTGGGAAAAAGGTTACAAAAGAATCAACATTCCATAATTGTTTCAAAAATTATACAATACATGGCGTGTTAAGATGTGTCTTTTGAATTGGTTTAAATATTGGTTTGTAATAGCGTTCTCGCTTTCTAAACTTAGTTTGTACAGGACTGCTTCCAAACATTTGATCATCAAATACTTATTCTGTTTTATTTGTGTACATGTATTGTATAATAAGCAGATATGGGATTGCAAATGGAAGGCGTTTGGGGGGGCAAAAGCGGATCGTCTACTTTTTGCAAGGTGCAGGAATTTGTCACTTGGACGGGAAAGAAATTGAAGCTCTCTTTAACCATAACCCGGAAAGGGTCGTTTTGACGGCCGACGGCCCATCCCACAACCCCAAGCAACGGAGAGGGCAATCCTGATTTTATTCTTTTTAACGGCCCCCAGATGCAAAACGAGAGCAAAGTTGCGTTTCATTGCCATCTCGGCGTTTTTCCGGCACAGGAATAAGTAGAGTAAAGTCAATAACGGCCCACATGCAACGGAAAAAATTGCGTCATTTTCCCGGAAGACTGGCCTCAGATGCAACGAAAAAACATCGCGTCATTTCCCGGAAAGACGCCCCAGAGTGAACGAACAAAACATCGCGCTGCATTTTCCGGAAAAAGACGTCCCAGATGCAACGAGAACATCGCGTGCGGAAGCAATAAAAACAGGGATAACAAAATAAATAATATAAGAAATTAATAATGGTGACTGACTGCACCACTGATCTGTAGCTTATAGTTCGCCAGTCGTGAGTGGCGCTATTACGCTACATCAAAGTCGTGAGTTGCGCTATTACGCTACATCATAGTGTTGCGTGGCGATATTATGCTACGTCATGCTACGGTGTACGTCATGAATACGTTTATGCATAATAAAAAAATAGCTTATCGAAAATGGTGGCGCGATCACCACGAAATCGAAATTGTCAATGAGCATTTGTACACCGAGTTCACCCGCATGATGAAAAAAGCATTGCGCCTTCTACAGGCAAACCGTACGAAATGCAGTGAAAAGCAGCATCATTTTCCGTGAATGACGGCCCAAAGCAACGAGGAACAGCCCGTCATTTTCCGTAAAGACGCCCAAACCCAAAGTGCAACGAGGACACATCGTCATTTTCCGTTAAAGACGGCCCAAACAAACAGAGGAACCATAGCCGTAATTTTATGAGTTAGACGGCCCAGATGCAATGAGGGCCAATGAGGGTCATTTGCGCGACCAAACCTAGTTGTTGACGGACGAAGATGCAAAGAAAAACTTTTCGACCGGTACCACGTTTTCGTGGCTATCATTGCCTCTCGCCGTGTTAGGGTTAATCATAAAATTTAAACCAAAACAGCTATACCTGGATTAGCTAATTTTTATCGCTCTCACATTTATCAGGCAAGTCGACGCGCGCAATGTATTTATGCACATTAACTCTCCGGTATAGGTGCACCGCCTCTCGCCAATTACAAAATGGTTGCATGTGTTGAATTAAGAAACTTCTTGTGCGTCCGGGTTGCCGCACATCATGCTGCGTGTACCCCGATTTTGCCTGAGAATTCTGGCAGCAATTATAGCAAACATAACATGTGGTCAAAAATGATTGTTCCCCGATGAAAAAAAAAAAATATTAAAAAATTTGTAACCTTTTTAGAATATTATTATATACTTTATTTAACAAATATTATTTTTCAATCCCAATTGTCAAAAATCCCGCGATTCATGTATTTTATTTTCAAGTTATGGCCTCTTTTTAGAGGGGATCCCAAATTGCCGAGTGTACAATTTAGGGAAATCCCCAATTTAGAATAAAACCT